>OY856410.1:884131834-884141834 GCA_963693085.1 Alisma plantago-aquatica
ACAACCGAAATTGTAATACAGAAACTCCTTTTGTATTACAACGCTGTTACAATAATAAATATATATTTATTACCGTAACAGCGTTGTAATACAAAACGAGTCTTTGTATTACAATTTCGGTCGTCTCATTATAAATTTGGATTGTCTCATTACAAATGCATATCTTCCCATTACAAAACTAATGCACGGGTAGCAAATCTTAGTTACTCGCACGGGTAGCGAAGATATACCCTATATATACACACACACACATACACACACACACACACACACACACACATATATATATATATATATATATATATATATATATATATATATATATATATATATATATATATATATATATATATATATATATATGGGTGTTCATTCAATACCCATGCGGGTAGCCTAATTTTTTGCTACCCGTGCATCCAAAAGTGTAACTATATGGTACATAAAAGTAACTCTAAGATCAAATGAGTAACTGTATTGATAAAAAAGTAATTATATGACTAAAAAAGTAACTGCGCAGAAAATATACAATCAGTAAATATATAGACTTTGGATTTTGGTGGGACAAATGATATTATTTTTGGATGAAAATTTTTGTAGAGCTAGATCAAATTTTCCTCTACAATTGCGAAAAAAAATAAAATAAAAATTATAGGAAAGGTGTGCGGGTATTAAAGATGAACCATATATATATATATATATATATATATATATATATATATATATATATATATATATATATATATATGGCGTTCATTCATTGCCAGCACTGGTAGTCAGGAATTTCACTACCGACAGCCAAAAAAGTAACTCTTCTGGCCACAAAAGTAACTCTGCTTTCAAAAAAGTAACTATGGTGATAAGAAAGTAACTACACAACTAAAAAAGTAACTCTGTACAAAATATACAACAGTATATATATTAACAGTTTTTTTATTTTGGGGGGGGGGCAAATGATATTATTTTTGGATGAAATTTTTTGGAGAGCTAGATACAATACTGCTCGGCAATTGCGATTTTTTTTTTTGAAAAAAATGGTGGGAAGGGTGGCCGGGTAGCTACCCACGTGGGCAATAAAGATGGGCCCATATATATATATATATATATATATATATATATATATATATATATATATATATATATATATATATAGGGTTCATCTTTAATACCCGCGCGAGTAGGTAGACTAAATACCCGTGCATAAGGTAGTAGTGGCATGATCTATAATTAAAATAAAAATCAATTACTCTTGCAATATAAATGATGGCAGCTATTGTAATTATGGAGAATTTATTTACGTATGTATGGAGAAGCGGTGACACCTATTATAATTAAGAGAAAGTCAATTACGTATGCATGGAATACAGTGGCATCATTTTTTTAATTTGAAATTTGTTACTAGTGTATGAGTGCGTTGCCACTATTAGTAGCTAGATGACAATTTGTTATGAGTGCATGTAGTAGTGGGAAAGATAGATGTAGACATTGCTACATTCATGTTAGGTAAATAAAAAATTAAATGTTGAAGAGAATAACCCAAAACGTATTTAGACATATTGTAATGTGTTTGGAAATGTTGTAATACAAATGAGTATTTTGTACATACCATAGATATGTTGTAATATACAGACATAAACTGAAATATATAAAAAGAGTCTGAATTATCTTGCTAGGAAGGAATATGAAATAAAATTCAAATATCGATTGCCATCCTTAATTATAAATTTCTCATTCTTATTATGGATTCTCAGTTCTCATTACTAAATGTAATTATATTATCGTTGTAATTCACTATACGTCGACAGAATATTACTTGTTTACTTGCTGCTATTTTGTATAATTATTATCTTTGTAAGGATAAATGATATGTTGTAATGAGAACAAAGAATCTGTAATGGAAAGGAGAAATTTGTAACTAAGGATGACGTTACGTAATACAATCTAGAAATATCATTTGTCTTAGACAATGGAATTTGATGCATTCAGATTTGTATTACAAAATATCACCCTTGATTACATATGCTTCCTTTCCACTACAAATTATTTATTTTGATTACGGAAATTTCTTTCTTATTACAAAACGTCATCTTTCTTTACTCATCGTTGTAATTCACTATACATCGTTAGAATGCCACTTGTTCATTTGCTACTATTTCTTATAATTATTATCTTTGTAAGGATAAATGAGATGTTGTAATGAGAATATAGAATCTGTTACTCTGTACTAGAACAGAGAAATTTGTAACTAAAAATGATGTTACCTAATAAAATCTGGAAGTATCATAGATTTTGTAAGGATAACTGTTATATTGTAATGACAACATTGATTTTGTAATGGAACATAAATATTTGTAACTAAGGATGACATTCCATGATAAAATCTAAAGTATTATATTATTTCGCATATGTTTATTTGTCTTCACAAAATGACACCACTGTAATGATTTTAGACCTGTTACATTGGGCATTGGTATATTTTATGATTGGTACACGTCTAATATTGACGTGGTTGGTACCTACTATTTTTACTCTTATAATTATTTATAAAATAATTACCAATAGTGCCACCGCTATTCCATTCCATGTACGTACAACAACTGCAAATAATTACAATTATTGCCACTGCTATTCCATTCCATGCACGTACAGTAGATGCAAATAATTACAATTATTGCCATTGTTACTTCATATCAAAATAACACAATGTATAATGAGGCACGGGTTACTTCGCTTCGCTACCCACGCGGGCAACGAGTGAATTGCCATATATATATATATATATATATATATATATATATATATATATATATATATATATATATATATATATATATATATATATATATATATATATATATATATATATATATATATATATATATATATATATATGCCATCAAGCCTTTAGAGCGAGGGACAAATCGACCTACAGAGAGAGGGACGAATCGACCTTCAGGGAGAGGAATCAACGAACAAGCATCGTCGCTTTAGATCCAATTTCTGCTGCTGTGATTAGTACGCTATCCAGACTCGAATCATTAGAATTCACTTCCGTTCTATTATTATTATAGAGAATGCTCAGTCTGTTCTCAGTCTAAGTCCGTGCTTGATTAGCGAAGGAAGGGAATGATCAATTGTCGAATTGGATGATGGAATCTTTTGGTAGTTTGAAATAGATTTTGTTGGCCTTATTCTTCTCATTTATATCGAGTTGGGGGGGATGTGGGACTTGTGATTGCTCGATAGGGCATTCCATCCAGAAATTAGAATGCCTAAACCCAATGATTTGACAGAGGAAGGATAAAATGTTCCAGAACAAGGAAATACTATTTTTAATTGTCTTGACACTTATATATATATATATATATATATATATATATATATATATATATATAAGAGTCAGGCTAGAATACACTCAAGTGTATTTAGAGAAGAATACACGCAACTAGTTTTTCATGATGTAATATTTTTTTCAAAAATCTAATCTGTTGATCTTCTCAAACATCTTGTGAACAGCTTATACACAAAATTTGAGTACATTTGGACATTTATAGGTCATGTTATACAAACTATAAAAATTATGCATTTCAAATTAGTTTCGTGCGTCGATTTTTTTGCCCTCGGATGAGTGATTTATGCTCATCCAAATGGGCTCAAAATTTGTATATAGCCTAATTATAGTATGATAGTGAAGATTAATGATTTACATTTTAAAAAATATATTCTTGATATTCAAACACAATTGACTGTATTCATGCAATTTGTACACTCGAGTGTATTTTAGCCTGATTCTCTCTCTCTCTCATATATATATATATATATATATATATATATATATATATATATATATATATATATATATATATATATATATATATATATATAAAGAGGGAGTTTTTCTATCTATTTATAAAATAACCATTTTGAACCCCAGCGGCCAATCAGAAGTCAACATTTTGAGTTATCGTTCTCTCCTTCACTCAATCTCTTCTCACATTTTTTCTCATTTTTTTTCTATTTTAATTGCTTTTTATTCACCAAAATACTTCTCTCCTATTAAACTACACATCCACGATTCCCTCCAACAAACTATTATCACCTCCCTCCAACGAATCACCATCTCCCTCTCGCCCCATTTCTGTCCCTCTTTGACGAACAATCTACCATTACTTTGCTTCCCTCTCTCTTCTCCATCCACCACGTCTTTAATAATAATCGGTTCTTTAATAATAACAACTCATTGATTCCTCTCCCATAATCACGCGTCTTTGGCTCCCTCTCCGATAATAACATCTCCTGGTTTCCCTCACTGCCATAACCGTGTCAACCATTATCTTTTTTCTCCACATGAATGAAATTGTCCATATTTTTTTAAATAATTTTATTTGCGTACTGTGGATCCTATCAACATGTAACAACCCTTGCATTTGTAGAAACGTGGCCATTTCGTCGGTCATGCGTGCTCTTCTTTTAAATTCTGAAACAAATGGTAAAACAACAAAAAATAGTCCAATATTAGTGTTTTCTTAACTTTGAATATATATTATTGTTTTCTTCCGTCAATAACCACCCATACTCCACTTCCTCAACTCCTCCGTGAAAAGGGCTAACCATTGAGAGCCCCTCTTAACTATCCTTGAGAACACGAACGTCAAACAAGACTGCCCCAACCCCCAATGACCAAGAAGGAGACTAGCAATGCAGTTACCGGAATCACCCTTCACCATGGGCATATATTTTTCCGCAAGAAAATGTATCCATCTCGGTGTAGTGTGTGAGGCTTGAAAAGCCATTACAAAGGTTGAAACCTACTTAAAGATGAATGACCTACTCATCACAAGATTATAATTTAGTTATATACAAATTTTTCTTCATGTTACTTGAACGAAACCATGATGATTTTCACAACATAGAGTAGATAGTTTATTTAATGTGATTTCCTTACATAAGAACTACATACAATTAAGTTTTCATGTGCATGGGCACGTGTGTGTTAACTAGTATATATATATTGGTCAAACACGGTGTTCTCTAATAAAGAGACTCTGATTCGAACCCCAGTTGCCATCTTGATTTACCACCGTCTGGGGCGTTCGGCCTCCGAACTGCATCAAAGTGTCCGTCCTGCATCAAAGTGTTTTACTGACAGTGGAACTGGTTTCCGTGTCCCTTGCCGGAGTTTTATTCGAAGTGAAAATCTGGTTTTCGTCACAGTATTTTGTTGATCTCGTTTCTATCGTACTATTTTATTTGTGTAGGGACTCTTCTGAATAGAAAATCTACCAACAAACTCTCCTATTTTTCTCGTACCTATTAATTAAAGACTCTTCAAAGAAAGTCCCTATCATGTTAACGATGCTTCAATCGTCCCATTATCTTGCAATCTTACTCCACGCAGGAGTCAACTTTTGCTTTCCTGTTCATATTCTTTGTTAATCAGTTTCTATACATTGAGAGCTAGACGTTTGGTGGTTCAGTTTAATTGGCATTGTCCAGGCCGAAAAATATTTCAAGCTGCTTAAGTGGCCTTTCATTTTGGTTCAATACCGTGACTTCAATGCTGATTTTGAGAGCAACGTAAAATAGGCATGGCCGATACCACTTTCTCCTTATAGGATGTGTGCTTGATCATGTATTAATGTGTCGCGTTACAGGTCGAAGGATTCAGTTCGTGTTGCAGACAAGGT
Source organism: Alisma plantago-aquatica (assembly GCA_963693085.1). Classification (NCBI taxonomy): domain Eukaryota; kingdom Viridiplantae; phylum Streptophyta; class Magnoliopsida; order Alismatales; family Alismataceae; genus Alisma; species Alisma plantago-aquatica. The sequence goes on from OY856410.1 coordinate 884,137,519, forward strand.
TGGATTGCGCGAAAAGGTAGAAGTCGCCTGTTACCTCTATGGCTGCATGTTTGGGAGTACGATTAGTGCCCATCTTCATAGACAAATTGGTTGCCTCTTGACGCAATGGCGTTGGTTCTCCATTGATAGTGTTGCGCTGAGTTTGCATAGGCTGCAAATTGTATGGTACCAAAACCAGCTACCACATGTGGCTACTAAATATACAAGTAAGTTTCTTTCAGAATAATTTTTCAGGATACGATGTCCGTTAATATAAAAGATTTGGATAAGCATCCTTTATCTACACAATAATTCAAACAATCATATGCATGCTTTATTACATCAAAATTCTAATATGTGAATTTTCCCAAGGACTTGGTTTTAACCTCTTTCTCATGTGATATTTTAGTCGTTAATTTTTTCATTCAAAACAAATTATACCCAATTTTTTTTAGTAAAGTAGGATTTAAATGGTAATTGAGTTTTACAATTATTAGTCTATTAGTTTCACTTTGATACAGTTTAACCACGTACTGTATCAAAATAGTACCAAATTAATGTCCATCCTTAACCACATTAGTACCTTCATTAACATGGTTATTGTTTTAGAAGGTACATCATCAATAAGTTGTGTCCTTTTATAATGAAAACATCACCAAGCTAGAACCATATGCATCATTGTTCTAAATACTAGGTAGAATTTCCCTTGTTGTGGAAGTTTCTATGCATTGATACATAAATTTATTAATTATGGTAATTATAGTGTCACATTTTTTTGTTACCTTTTATTTTGTTCCAAACAATTACATAAAGGAAGGTTTTGTATTTTACTTGCAAATTTACATTGGGAATACTTAAAAAACCTATAAGATTTACTTGGAACGTTATTTTTTAGTGTCAAATATTGAACTTTGTTGAATTTCAAGGATTATGTAGTTTCTTCTTGTCAAAAGTTTATGAGATGACATGATGCAAGAAATAGCTTAATGCGATAGAAAATAAATCAAGTAATTTTAAGTAATGCAATTGTTCAAGTATCTCATTAAAATTGATAAAAACTAGAAAATGCAATTTATTTCTATTACATTCTTCAATCAAACTTCTGTGTTTATATCTCAATTCATTTTCTTATATATTTATTCTTGAAGTTATTTTCCTTTAAATGATATACCATCCCCAAGCTAAGGCTCAAGTATGTTCACCAAAAATCCAGTCCTTTTTATGGAAACAAAAATAGTTAGATAGCTTGAGTTTATTTTAGTTGTAAATGTCTCCCTATACATGGAAAAAACAATAAAACTAGATAAATTTACATACTCACTTCCATTTTTAATGTTGAATTTGGTGTGATCAACAACAAGGACTCCTTTTTGAATGTTGAGTTTGGTGTGTCACAAGCCCTATACTTACATATATAAATTTTATTGATGTGGGTCTTGATATGGAACACATTAATAAAAAAAAGTTGAAATTTTGATATTTCTCTTTGTAGAATAAGGTTACATATCTTCATGTATTATTCATCATCAACTTTTGACTTGAAATGAAATATACATGTACTCACAGAAACAATTATTTTTTCTTGCATGTGTTAGAAAAGCACACATTACTCTCTTTCAATAAATGTTATGTTTGTACGTATATTATTGTATGTTTGGGTGTAGCATAGATAATAGTATTCACATAATGTTTTGTTTTATGTAAAAATAATTATATAAATTTAATATAGTAATCAATATGTTAATGTTGATATCAAAGAGTTATGACATGTATGATTCGTTTGGCAAAGGGTTGCGATTGCTCGGGAAACGATGGGCAATCATGGGCAACAGGTCAATCACTACCCATTGCGTTGCCAAACACACAGTTGTCCACTGTTCTCATTTTACATTGTGTTTTCTATCTCGATCCGATTGGCAAACTCTACCGGCCACTAATTTCTCACCGTGAGAAATTATTGTGATAGATCACCTGTGATGGACCACCGATGATGAATGCAATCATGTTGCCAAACACTGCAATAGTCACTGTGTGGTGTGTTGAGTAAAAATATTATATCTCCCAATTGAGACAACAAATGAAATAAAATTACTTAATATGATCATAACTTTTTATAGATTTTTATAGAAATCATTATAGTAACATCATGGAAAAAACAAAATTCATTATATTTAACATTAGTTTCATTTTATAAAGTCTTAAATTTTGTAACCAATATAAACTATGGTTTTTCAAATATTTCAAATTTTTTTGACTTTAATTTATCATTTTACTAATTAATGTCAAACATGTCATACAACAACACATGTACATAAGTACAAGCAATAATTTGGGATGCCAGTCCATTTTGTATGGTACAACTTAAATATCTCAAAATAAAATTATAAGGCATTTATGATGGTAACATAAGGTTCTAACTTGTGACATATTGAAGGCACCACACAAGAGAGGTTGTGACATCAGTATGCACCCAACTACCTGGTCTGCTTTATAGTTATTTGAAATAACGTAATTTAGGGGAGAGACTCCAATAAGGCAACATATGTGTGCTTGTCATTTGTCTAATAAAATTACAAGATGTTCGTAAGACGTGGATACCATAAGGTCATGTACAAAGAAGACCACATGAGCCTCTTTTAGAACTTTCAAATCAACTCGAAAGATAAGTTCAAAGAGAGTATCACAAATTACTTCATGTCAAAAATTATATGTAGGTCTTGTATGAAAATAAACATCATGGTCACTGAAGTTGTCTAGGTCCATGGTGTTACAAAATAGACACTGGTCATTAATTGCATATAAGGAAAAGTGGTTAGTCCATTTGATCAACACATTTTCTATAGGAATTGTCCTATAGAAACTATGTAGGATCTAATAGAATTACATTATAGTGTGTATTTGGCATTTCTCTCTCCATATTTTTTAAGGGGGTTGGGTTTTAAAGAGGAATGAGAAGAAGATCATGCATTGTGATTGGTTGTCCTATACAATTAGTATAGGGCTCATCCTATACAGCTGGCCAGCCCATTAGACTCCTTTTCTATAGGACGTGTCCTATATAAACTCTGTAGGATCCAATATAGTTACGTTATACTTTATATTTGACATTCCTCTCTCATTTTTTAGGGGGTTAGGTTTGAAAGAGGAGCCAGAAGAAGATCATGCATTGGGATTAATTGTCCTATACAATCCTATACTACTGGTCAGCCCATTTGACACATTTTCTATAGGACGCGTCATAAAAAAACTCTGTAGGATCTGATAGAATTACGTTATGACAGGGGTGAGCAATTAGTTAATTTGGTCAGTTATAGTAAATTTAGTTATGTTAAATGGTTAATTTGTGGTTCAAGATTTTAGTCGTTAACCTAATCAAATAAGTATCAATTAGTTCGGTTATGGTTAATCGATTAATGGTTAATTCTGTCGGTTAATTTGGTTAGCCAAACAACACTCTTATAATAATATTGTATAAAAATAAATATTAAAATTAAAAAAATATTATTTTATAATAATATTACATATAAACATAGTATATTTAGTTCATAAAAGCTTGACTAGTTTATAAACGAGATATTTTTTTGAAATAAAAGTGAAATTATATAAGTATATATATATGAGCAAGATATTTCTTTTTGAATAAATTTTGACTATTCGGTTAACCAAACACAAAATATTTTTAATGAACGAATTAACCATTTAACCAAATAACCAAAATAAATTAACCAAATTAACTGAATTAATCAAATTGTCTAAAAAATTAATTATTTGGAATTAACCATTCATTTAATTAGTTATTAACTGAATTTTGCTCACCCCTACGTTACAATATATATTTAACATTTCTCTCTGCTTATTTTTTTAGGGGGTTGGGTTTAAAGAGGAGTGAGAAGAAGATCACATATTGTGATTGGTTGTCCTATACTATACGTATAGGACTCATTCTATACTATAAGTATATGACTCGTTCTATACTATTGGCCATCCTATTGGCCACGTTTTTATAGGACGTGTCCTATAGAAACTCCGTAGGATCCAATAGAATTATGTTATAGTGTATATTTGGCATTTCTCTCTCCTTACTTTTTAGGGGGTTAGGTTTTGAAGAGGAGTGAGAAGAAGATCATGCATTGTGATTGGTTGTCCTATACAATAAGTGTGGCCATCCCATTTGGCGCCTTTTCTATAAGACATATCCTATAGATATTCCGTAGGATCTAATAGAATTACGTTATAGTGTATATTTGGCCTTTCTCTCTCGTTATGTTTTTCACCTTATACTATTAGCCAGCCCATTCGGTTGGAATTGAAAAGTAAGAACATCATATTTTATAAAC
>OY856410.1:884146834-884271834 GCA_963693085.1 Alisma plantago-aquatica
TAAGAACTCATAATGAAAGCCATGCAGTGTAGGCACCTTGTCCCCATTGCCAAAGGACAAATCCCTATCCAATACGTGTGAAATCCTAATCAAACGTTGTTAGTCAAGACAAATTCCTGACCAATGTACCCTCGGCAAAGTCTTGGTGACCAATAGTGGTTGGTCAAGTTCTATCCTTGACCAATAGAGATGGAAGCCTTGACCAACAATCTAAAAAGTGAATTAGATCCCTTGTCCATTCAATGTCTCTGAGGACTATCTTCAATCAATATAAATAAACATTGATTGAGTATTGATCATTCATTTTGACAATAAATATATCATGAGAAATTACTCTTCACTAATCATGTGGCAAGAAAATAATCATGAACACACAACAACATTGCATTCAATTTCCAATTGTAATGACTAAATTCAAAAAACATGATTAGAGCATCATGTTTGTCCAAAATAGTAAGATTCCTCTTATAAAATCACTTTGATACAAAATTCACATGCCATGTCCCATGTCACATTCCAAAATAAAATAGAAAAAGATTTAACCATTAGGATTCAAAATTGGAGACCTACTAGTTACATTAGATATATTAACTTCTTTGTCATTCCCTTAAACATGTAAGAATTCTAGAACTCAAAACTTATATGGTGTTACTGGGATACCAATTGCTTTATGTTAGGGAATTTTTTAGACACTCTTGGGAGGAAAACCATTTCTTCCAGTCCTATGCCTCAATTAAATTTTAAGATTAATTGTAATATCTTATCTTGGTTTGAAAATAGTAGTAGTAGAACTAGTTATTTCCTTCTAGTTGGAACTTGGTGAATTACATGCAACTAAACAATCACCTGATTCTCACTCAGAGAGAAATCACAGACAATTTCAATACTCATATTAGGTTGATTTAAATTCTTCTCCACCCATATCTTCTTAAATTGAGGCTTCTTGTTTATAGGTTTGATACAATTGCCTTGACCATGAGTGAAGGTACGATAAGCTTTATAGGAAGTAGGCATCCATCAATATCCTAATCTAATAGTATCTCTAACACCATCATAAATTTTGAGGTTCATTTCACTAGGAAACAAAACACTAGTAGGAATAAAGACTTGGATTCTAGCATAGGCAAGTCTCTTATAATGCTTAGTTAGTAGATCTAGTCTCATAGGATAACCAAGGATGCTCCAGATGATGATGAAAACCTCCTCAACCTAGATCTCATGTGGTAGATCATCAACACAAATCCACACTAGAATTTTAGATGATTTCAACTTATCAAGGGTTCAACTAATTTCCATTTCTTAAGGATCATTAGTTTTCCAACAAAAAATGATGGACCTTACTCTACCGACACCCTCATGTCCTCTGGATCTATGAATCTGATAATAGAAATTATTATTTAGAGAAAGAATTTCAAAATCCCCTTTGATCTTGCAAATCAACGAGAGGTGCTTATGTAGAGTTGGCCAATGCAGATTCAAACCTACAACATGCCCTACTATTGTTTTACCCATCAATATGTATTCTTCATAGAAATGGCCTTCAAAAACTTCAGACAACCATCAACAATTTTGAGTTGACAACATTTGAGTATTGTTTCATTGAATTCCTTCTATATAAACAATTACTTCCAAGTCTTAGCATGCTAGTTACCAAGACTCCTTCTTTCTATCTTGGGTAGGGCTTCAAATGGGTAGAGTATTACCCATCTACCCATCACCAATACCCTATAGGGTAGGGTAAAGGTAAGCATACTTATTATCCATCACATCTTTACCCTTTACCCAATTTACTTGCATATAAAGAAGGTAGGATAATGGAGGAGCTTTACCCCAACCCCATCACCCATTTATGCATTATTTTAAGGTTGAATTAACAATTTTAGACACTAAAACAATTATTGATGTCTACAAAATATCAAAAAAAAAGTCGATAACTACTTTCTTAGTTTGTACTATTATGATTCCAAAAGCTTCATTGTACAACTGATATCATCAAACTTTATGGAGTCATATATTAGAGAGAAAACAAATTTCCCAATAAGAACTCATATTCAAATGTGGTAGGACCATATTTGTAACAAAATGATTGGGTTTAAAATTAGTCTTTTTAATGCATATCACCAAAAACATAAGTATACCTATATAAACTGAGAATATCGTATGAAATTATTGTTAAAAATATCATATAGCTATGTTCATGATGCATTATCCATTTGACCAATGATACTACACATTTACCATGTGGGTTAATAGGTGTGAGTAAGGGTAGGGTAAATGTTTTCAGGGAAAGGGTAATTACCCTACCCTTTACCAGCAACTTTGATGTTGGTAGAAGTAAGGGAAAGCCTTTACTCTACCCATTTACAACCCTAATCTTAGGATCCTGGTGGAAATGGATGTAAAAGACTGACTTTAGGGAGGATGACTTTGGCATAGCAAATCTAGTCAAAGGTTCACTGATGTCACCCACCTTGTCGCCGCTCCTAGTGCTATATGATGTCATATATATTATAAGGGGTTATGACTATTCATAGAATACTAGATAGTATGTCTTTATGGTTTTTTTTCAGAACAAATGATGTTTTTTTAGAAACTTCATTAAGCAATTTCACTTAATACAATATTACTTCAATAATCTTCTCATGATGATTTTTGAATCACAGAAATGTAGAATTTGGATATTGAAAGAACCAATATGTTTAATGTTTTGAATATTAAAAGAAGATGTGATAATAAAGTAATAATATATGACTAGATACCATTTTGGGGAGGGGGCATGGTTCCTATACACCCCAATTCAACTATATACTTCTATTTGAGACTAAAGAGGATTGGATGTAGGGCTTAACTCCTATTATACAATATCTAATCCATAAGTATATATGGTTCAAAGAACGTTTGGGTGAAATGTATTACATATATTTAGTAGGAGAGGTAAATGATATAAATGACAAAATTACCAATCTTGATACCTATAAAAAATAAGGTCTTAACTTTTTGGAATGATAGTTGCAAGAAAAAGATGATGCCAATATTTTTACTAGGTGGTTGATCTGTCCCTTACTACATACTCCTTGTAGGTTGAGATCAAGTTACTCAATGAGGAATGCAAGTCTGTATGGAAGTGGTGTAGCTGTGATTATTACCTTTAGTTAACCATAAATTTAAGATCACAAAATAATCTCCCATGAATTTTGATTTTGAGGGATGACAAGTTTGTTTATACATCTCTATGTGAATATATTGAAAATGTGTATATGTGTGACAATACCTAATAGTATAAAAATTATAAATGAACAACTAATAAAGAGCTAAACACATTATTTCTACAGTTGCCTACGATGGCTAGACATCCTCTAAAACTATTTTATAATAGTATCAATGTCAATATTAGAAAAAATATAAATTCTTCTCAATAAGGAGGAAGACAATCATTAAGACAATTATCCTTCATCTTATTTCATTCATGCCTCTTAATAATCTTCATAGAAGAGAAAATGTTTTCTACTGTAGCAGTTGCAACCAGAAGAAGTAGTGCTAATTTTTAGAGCTTGAATATTAGTGGAAAATATTGATTTTTCCCAAATTTGACAAGTTTAGGGTGAGGTTGTCAATTCTAGTTCATTTATAAAATTCATTACAAGATCACACACACACACACAGATATATATATATATATATATATATATATATATATATATATATATATATATATATATATATATATATATATCTGTGTGTGTGTGTGCCAATTTGCATGTCAAGTAGTGAAATATCTACTTCGTAAAACTTGGAACGATAAAATTAGGCAAGGTGGACTAGCTTTTTCTTGTGGAATTGACAAACTCATCATGTGAATCAAGACAAAAAACATATAGAAGTAACTCTGTCAATCTCATTTACACAATAATCTAACTCATTAAGTATCTAGTCAATAACAGTTTTAAGACTCTCAAATTTCTAGTCATGAAAGTTTGCAATCTTTTCTAACTTTCTTCTTGATCTTCTCGGAGGTTAGAAGTCTTCACTCAAATTACGATTGATTGTCTCAGACTTACTACAATATATTACCAATACATGGATAAATATATCGCACTGACCATTTTCAATTCTTAAATTATACAATCTTTGTTTAGATAAGTTTACCAATGACATTGTATTCACTATATTCTTACCATTTTATTGCACTACATGTGATAATTCATGCGTCTTCCCCAAAATGTCTTTCGTCAAACTTAAAATAAATACAAACTTAAACATCTTAATTTGACTAGACAAGATATTTCAGAGTCCTCTTTGTTTTGCATATTTTCCATCTTCTACAATAATATTTAGAACATCAATAATTGAAGGAATTAGACAAATAAAATTTACCAAAGATGCATAATGAGAACTCCAATGTGCATTGATTGCTCTTTCAATACCAAATTCTTGATTCAAATATGTACCCATTTCAAATTCTTCACAACTTAATTTTGCACTCAGTCTTTCCACTTCTTGTACTATAAGAATATCATGACACTTACATGAGTTACTCACTATATTCATAATATTTGAATTATATTGAAGCATTAATGCATCAATTGGACATCCTTATACCATAGTAATGAGATATAATGAAGTTGGTGGGTGAAACAATGAACATAAAATGCATGTGCACTTTCTCTCAAAGTAATACTTTCAAGTCCAATAAATTATCTATTCGTGTACTTGTAACATCACATCATTGTCCTCACAATCATGAAATGCTATTTTTAATTTAACTGTGCATGGGTCAATTTTTGACTTCAGAAAAAGTGAAGTTGTATCCATAACACACACAATACTAATAAAATGCTTTCTTATTTCTCCTCTTGAATTAATTTATCTTAAGACTATGGGCACATCCTCTTTCTAGAGGCATCTTATGCTTCATCAACCAAAATAATGCATTAAACATTACCAATCTCCTCTCAAATATGATCTCTCATTTCAAGAGAAATTACATTGCAAAGATCTTTTTGGATATCTGTTGATTGTCTAATTCATTTATCTTTGGTACCTGAATTGAACTCAAGGTATGGAATTATCATCCTCTCAATGTTCAATCTATGCTTCTTGATCCAGAGTATTCTGTCTGAGATATATGTGACCTCAATACATATATTGATTCACATGTGTATGTACATGCCTTTCTCAGTCTCACTTATTAAGTGTCCTGGATATCAAACTCCAATAGGAGGGACAAATCTCATCTACATCACTCACAGGCATGCCCATGTGTCACAATGCATCTGATCATCACCTTTATGGCAACCTTTATTCAAGGTTACAATGGATGATGTCAAAGTACATTGAACTACATGTGATGAGTGTAGTGATTTTAGGTCTAAGAAACACAATCACCACCTACACTATGAGAGATGATTATGACCACCAATTATGATTTCCATGTGTCACTCTCAAAGTGGGTCTTTCTAATACACTATTGTCAAACATGTATCTATGCGTTTGGTTTGAAATCACATATATCATGACTTATGAGATTCATGTCATCAGCCAACCCACACTCTAGTCTTAAGTGTCATTGTTGTCAGTTGCCTTCCACAATGGCATCTGATTAGGGACATAACATGTAAGGCTATGTACTCCGATTGTTATTGACATGTTACAAAGTATTGTGTCACATTTCCTATGGGGAGGAACGACCCATACCATGTCTTGGGAGTGCATGGCTCATCCATTCGAGGAGGGTGGATTGAACCTTAAAATTTTCCATGAAGTCAACATGTGGGAAAATGTGAAGAGAGTCATCAAGTTCTGTACCAAAGATTTCCATGAAGTCAACAAATGGGCAAATGTGAAGAGAGTCATTAAGTTTTGCACCAAGAACGACTCAATCTTATTCGTCTGGATTCGCCAACGCTATGGTAATACATTGGCGGATACAAGAAATCATAGACAAGGTTTCTCTTGCATGTGGAAAAGAATGGTCAAAGAGTTTTGTAACTACAATGAGCTTTTTGATTTCATAGAGTCAAGAGATCCTTTACTCAAGGAAGATGCGCTCACTCCTTGGGAAATGGTCAACACAAAGGGGCCAATGTGCCCAATGGGGGACTCTTTGTGGACATGCCAAGATGGGCTGTTACTGTCTATAAGATGGTGCAACGGGTGTTGCAAACAATGGACAGGGTCAGAAAATGGGCGTCGACCTATGACTCCAAATGTTGCCTTTGCAACATGGAAGATGAAAGCGGGGAGAATCTCTTTTTCAAGTGTCAATTCTCAAAGGCATTGTGGGACGAGATTGCATCTAAATGTAGCCAACATGCCAAAAATTGCATCGTGTTCATGGATTGGGAGCCATTCCAATAGAGGAAGAATGAAGAAGAAACTCAACTCATCATCTTGGCTATGAGCGTTGTTACATACTTCATCTGGAAGGAACACAACAGAAGGAAACATGGAGGACAGAGGCAAACGCTCTCTGACTTAATAGTTGTCATTCACAGTTCTATTTGAGGGATCCTATTTGCAATACAAACTTCTCAAATATGCTTCCTGAAGATACAAGGACAGCTTGGGACGTCCACTAAAGTAATAAGGCCCATTGGGGGCCAGTAGGAAATTTTGTACTTAGAAATTTTCGGCCCTACATGGACAAACTATTCTTTTGCTTTGGGCCGTACGTGGCCAAAACTCAGTGTTCCTCCCCTTTTCCCAAAGGATAGGAAATGTTGAGCTTCAAAATCCAAGGCCCCAAGTCACTTAGGTCAGGAGGGACTAAGGCTAATAGAGTCAGCAGGCTGGATCTCAATTGGAATCCAGATGGGTCGGCACCTTGTTGCTGGGAGTAGTGATGTCTCGTCTCATTCTAGGGGCGAGCATTCCAGCACTTAGTTGATTTTGGGGAATCCAAACCCATCTAGTGGGGACAAATGAACTAAAATTGTTGCTAGGGGATGTCGTAGGACTAGATAGTTGGTCGAGACTTGGCCAAATTTTTTTAGAAATCTGAACCCACCTAGTGGGGACAAATGAATCAAAAAATGAAGTCAAGATCTCATTTAGGACCTAATAGTAGGTCAAGGACCATGGACCGCTTAGACATGATAGTTTTTTGTCTCGAAAAACAATCTTGTACTTTGGAGCATTTACGCTGATGCGATGATTTTGAGTCGCATTTATTGACATATTTTACTTGTGTTTTATGCATTTATTGGTCATTTTGGTGGTTAATATTGCATGATTCATTTAATTTGGTCTATGATCCTTCTCAGTGTCAAATCTCCCTTATTTTGGTATTTTGAGCATAAATGATTACAATAATATGTTTTATTTCAGCTTATGTGGTTTTGTTTGCTATTTCAGGAAAAATGAATATCTGCTACTGTCGATACCATCGACAGTGGTCGATACCATCGACGAGACCACAGGTTGCCATCCGCAAGGAGTATCGTAGAGTCGATACTATCAACAGGAGAGTCGATGGTATCGATATATCATTAGGTTGCTACCAAGAAGATAGTCGATACTATCGACCCAGTGTAGCACCGACTACACGCAACAGGCACCAGAGGTTCCACAGCCGGGACCTTACGACGAGGAGGATTACAATCAAGACCACTTGGAAGAAATAGATTCTGAATCCGAACAAGAAGAAATGGCAGAGGAACAAACAATATGGGAGAAGATCAAGGCTTCTTCTTCATCCGCGTCAAAGGGGCCAATTAAGAAGCAGGCGATCAACATTCTGACTTATAAGATTGATCCTACATTAATCAACTTGGTCAAGTCGAATGCATTCCATGGATTAAAGAATGAAGACCCAGTCACCCATATAAGCCAATTCGTCGAGAATTGTGACATGATTAAAATTAACAGATTTCCACAAGAGACGCTTTACTTAAAGCTGTTCCCGAGTTTTCTGGCAGGAAATCCACGAGAATGGTTGCACAATCTTGACGATGAATATGTGGAATCATGGAACCACATGGTGGAAGTATTTTTTGAAAGGTTCTTTCCGCTTGAGAAGACAAACGACATGATCAGGAAAATCCACAATTTTACCCAGAAGGCAGGAGAGACCTACTCTAAGACTTGGGAAAGTTTCAGATCATGCTTAGGAGGTGCCCGCATGATGGGCTTGACAAAGAGACACAAGTCAAAATCTTTTAATTTGATCTCTCCGAGCATGATAGAAGTAACTTAGATTCCACAGGCTCAAGATTCTTTTTGAACAACACAGACACGAGGTGTTGGGAAATTTTGAAGAATGTGGCCAAGAAGCAATCCTGGGCCGACAGGAACGCTGTGGAGCACGTTCGAGTTGTGGGGGAGTCAAAGGCCATCAAAGAGCTGAATGAGAAGATGGAACTTCTAGCAAAGAAACTGCTTGCAAAAGAGGATACCGAATCCGAGGACGAAGCTCAAGTCAAATTCATGCGCCAGCAGCAGGGGTATAGAAATAATGATTACTCATGGAGGAAGGAAAAGAAGTTCTCATGGAAGGATCTGAATAACTTTTTGCAGGACCCCGATGCAAAATCCCAGCCGGTGGCGGAGGATAAGAGCACAGAGTTGCTCAACCAAGTGATAAAGCAGAACCAAGAACTTATGAACACTTTTGGTGAGCAGATCAAGCAACAGGGGGAATTTATGAATCAGTTTGGATAGACATTGTAGAGCCATGGGGCTCAGATCAAGACAATAGAGATGTCTATGGCGCAATTGGCAGCTGAGATAGCAAATCTTAAGAAGCCAGCGCAGTAAGGCTTTCCGAGTAACACAAATGTTCCAGGAGGAAACCAACAAGCGAAGGCAATCTTGCTAAGGAGTGGCAAGAAGCTTTTAAACCCCAGGGCCGATGAACCAAGAAAACCCCAGTCAGAACCCGAAGGTGAGGCCATTGAAGAGGTGCCAATCTCAGTCACATAGCCAGTAGAGGAAATAGCATAGGATGTCACTGTAGATCCCATTGTTGTTGAGGAAGAGACATAGAAAAGGACACCATATGTGTCGCCGCATCAAAGGGCATAGGCTGTCTCGGTCCCATATCCAAATAGTGTGAAAGCAAAGAAGGTGGACGCCCAGTTCAAGAAGTTTTTGGACAGTTTCAGAAAGTTGTCTGTCAACATCCCATTATTAGAGACAATAGAGCAAATTCCCTCTTACGACAAGTTTTTGAAAGACATCATTACTAAGAAGAGGAAGATCCATGACACAGAGGTTGTAGTTCTCAAGGAGCAGGTGAGTGCCTTCATCATGGGCACATTGCCACCTAAGAGGAAGGATCCAGACTATTTCAACATTTCATGTTACATTGGTAAGGTGAAATTCGGAGAAGCATTGTGTGATTCTGGGGCAAGCATAAACTTGATGCCTCTCTCTACATTCAAGAAATTGGGAATAAAAGAATCAAGGTCGAGCAATATGACAATTCAGCTGGAGGACAATTCAGTGGTGAAGCCTTATGGTATTTGTGAAGATGTGTTGGTGAAAGTAGATCGGTTTGTATTTCTAGCAGACTTTGTTGTAATGGAGATGCAAGATGAACAAGGAAATGAGTTACTACTTGGACGACCCTTCCAAGCTACAGCTGACATGATACTTGAGATGGGGAGAGGTTGTTTGACCTTGGGTATCGCCGATGATCGGTTCGAGATGGTCATGCCTTCCAGCACCACGCCATCTAAAGCTAAGGAGCAATGCCGCATGGTGAAGCATTTTGATCACAATATCTCACTTTGTCTAGGGAAGCCATTTTTAGATATGGATCATGTAATGACTAAGGTGGAGAGAGGGACATTGGCGGTTGACATCATGGAGCAGACCAAGGTTGTGTCCCTTAGCAAAGCTGTGGGTTTTCCTAATGATGAAGAGGTGGACATTCCCCCCTCTACTGAAGATGAGGCCACAGCGAGTTCGGTCTTCAATGCATATCCAGAATTACCACTTGAAGCTTGCGTGGTCAATATAACACATGATTGGATGAGAAGTAAGTCACTATAGGAGTTTGCCAAGATGCTTCAGGTGCTTCCATGTTTTTATGCTAAGTACTATGAAGACCTTGGTGAACTCCCACCACCGCTTCAATCATCCTTAATCAGCCCGCCAGATTTGGAATTGAAGCCATTGCCACCGCACTTGAAGTACGCATTTCTAGCTGAGGAAGAGAAGCTGCCCGTGATTATTTCAGCATATCTGAGTGCCGAGGTGAAAGATCAGCTGTTGATTGTGTTGAAGAACCACCGAGGTGCATTCGGGTGGTCGGTTGCAGACATCAAGGGGATCTCCCCTACATTGTGCCAGCACAAGATTCGGCTCGAGGAGGGAGCCGAGCCGGTTATTCAGCCACAGCGTCGACTAAATCCTAGCATGATGGAGGTCGTCAAGAAGGATGTGATCAAGCTCCTTTCTACATGTATCATCTATGCTATATCCGACTCGACGTGGGTGAGTCCTACACAGGTAGTCTCTAAAAAGGGGGGAATTACTGTTACACATAATCTATTAAATGAACCTGTCACGACCCGCTTGGTAACTGGGTGGCGTGTATGTATAGACTACCGTTGATTGAATGCTGCTACGCTTAAGGATCATTTCCCTCTTCCATTCATTGATCAGATTTTAGAGCGTTTAGCCGGCCGATCGCATTTTTGTTTTCTTGATGGTTATTCGGGGTACAATCAGATTTCCATTGATCCTAAGGACCAAGAGAAGTCCACCTTCACTTGTCCATACAGAACATTTGCATACCGCCGTATGCCATTTGGGTTGTGTAACGCACCGACAACCTTTCAGCGTTGCATGCTTGCCATCTTTTCTGATATGGTTGAACGCTGTTTGGAGGTTTTTATGGACGATTTCTCTGTCTATGGTGCGTCCTTTGATGAGTGTTTATACAATTTGGACAAGGTCTTGCAACGTTGTGAGGACACACATTTGGTCCTCAATTGGGAGAAATGCCACATGATGGTAAGCGAAGGGATCGTGCTTGGACATAAAGTGTCTAGAAAAGGGTTGGAGGTAGACCTGGTTAAGATCGAAGTTATTTCCAAATTTCCCCCACTGAATTTGGTTAAAGGGGTTCGGAGTTTTCTAGGTCACGCTGGTTTTTATCGCCTCTTTATAAAATATTTCTCTAAAATTGCCAAACCATTATCGGAGTTGTTGGAAAAGGATGTTGTGTTTGATTTTAATGACAAGTGTTTACATGTGTTCAACGTGCTTAAAGAAAAACTGATTTTTGCACCGGTTGTGCAAACACCAGACTAGACTAAGCCATTTGAATTAATGTGTGATGCGTCCGATTTCGCAGTTGGGGCTGTTCTGGGACAACGCGTGGTCAATAAACCCACCGTGATTTTCTATTCATCCAAAACCTTAAATGACGCACAATTGAATTACACGACAACCAAAAAAGAACTTCTCACCATTGTTTTTGCTTTTGAAAAATTTCGGCAATATCTTGTTGAACCAAAAGTCATGGTATGGACGGACCACGCCGCTTTTAAGTACTTGATGGAGAAAAAGGATGCCAAACCTAGATTTATTAGGTGGAACTTACTCTTACAAGAATTTGATACTGAAATCAAAGATAAGGCGGGCATTGAAAATGTGGTCGCAGACCATTTGTCTAGGTTGGAAAGGGTGGATGAGAAGGATTTACATATACCCATTACTGAGACATTTCCTGATGAAAAACGTTTATCTATGAAATCGAAATATCCTTGGTTTTCTTACATTGTTAATTATCTTGCCTGCAAAATTATCTCGGATGACTGGACATACCAAGAGAAGAAGAAAATTTTCCATTCTTTGCGTTATTATTTCTGGGATGACCCTATTCAGTTGAAGCAGTGCAGGGATGGTGTCTTACGCAATTGTGTACCGGAGGTGGAATACAAAAGTGTTCTTCGTCATTTCCATACACTACCGATGGGTGGCCACCATGCAAGTTCTCAGACTGCCGCCAAAGTACTTGAAATTGGCCTGTACTGGCCTACTCTGTTCAGGGATGCTTATGATTTTGTACGGCAATGTGATTCCTGTCAAAGGGCAGGTAACATTTCAAAAAGACAGGAGATGCCTCTCAATGTATTTCAAGAGGTTGAGGTGTTCGACTTGTGGGGTATTGATTTTATGGGACCCTTTGTGTCCTCAAATTCTAACTTGTACATTCTTTTAGCTGTTGATTATGTGCCGAAGTGGGTAGAGGCAATACCCACAAGGACTAATGATGCTAACGTAGTGTACAGGTTTGTCAAAGAATACATTTTCTATAGGTTTGGTGTACCAAGAATCATCATTTGTGATGGAGGTACGCATTTCCGGAATCAAAAGTTCACAAAACTATTGAAAAAGTATGGGGTAAAGCACAACATTGGTACCTCGTACCACCCGCAGACACAGGGGAAAGTGGAGGTCTCCAATCGGGAGATTAAGAAGATCTTGGAGCGCACTGTGGCTTTCACAAGAAAGAATTGGAGCACCCTGCTACCGGATGCATTGTGGGTGTACAGGACGGCGTTTAAGCCACCTATAGGCACTACGCCTTTTAGGTTGGCTTATGGTCGGGCCTGCCATTTGCCGGTGGAATTGGAGCATAAAGTGCATTGGGCACTGAGGAAGTTAAATTTGAGCTATGATGAAGCGGGAAAGAAAAGGTTGCTTGAGCTCAATGAACTTGACGAGCTGCGGATGAATGCATATGAAAGCTCGCGGATCTACAAGGAGCGAACAAAGCTAATTCATGATCGCCATATTCAAATGCGCGTCTTCAAGAAAGGAGATCGTGTACTCTTATTCAACTCTAGATTGAAAATGCATCTTGGGAAATTAAAATCATGGTGGAGTGGACCGTTCACCGTAGAGGAGATCAAGCCACATGGTGCAATCATGGTGCGTGATGGCGAGACAACATTCTTGGTCAATGGACAACGATTGAAATTGTATTTCGATGAAGATTACACAGGGAAAGTGAATGAGGTCAAACTCATTGCGCTTCCAGAAGCATGAGGAGCTTAATGTCGTCTAGCCTAAGACATTAAATATGAGCACTTGTTGGGAGGCAACCCAGCCATCGATAGCTTAGTTAGTTTCTTTCACATTTGTACTTTGATTTGATTTGATTTTGTTTTTAGTGTAAAAAATATACCATGATTGTTTGCTTTATGTGCAGGACTGAGGCAGAGTCGATACCATCGACCCTTGTGTCGATGGTATTGAGATGGGTACAGGTTGGCGGCTGCAAAAATCACTTTGCGTCGATACTATCGATGGCCTCGTCGATGATATCGACACACCAACAGATTGATCGCAAAGTCGAGGTCGATAGTATCGACATGCATGTCGATACTATCGAGATCTCTGGAGATATTCAGACGCAAATTGTCTCAGTGAAGTCGATACCATCAACAGGCCTGTCGATGGTATCGACCAAGTTACAGGCAGAAAGCGGCGGCCGGGCCTCGCGAGGGTGTTTCCCTAACCAGAAGTTGATACTATCGACTTGCGTCGATAGTATCGACGCGACACGTCACCGATCCGCGAGAGGAAATCAACGACGATCGCTGCATCGAGAGAGTCGATCCGTAGGACGTGTCGATACCATCGACACCTGTCGATAGTATCGACACGTCATCGATTCGGGCCCCCACATCAAGCCATCGATGACTGTCGATACCAGCGGCGGACGGATTGTGCTACAGGAGTCGATACCATCGACTCGCGTCGATGGTATCAATGGGCATACAGCAGTGCCGGCCACAGTTATATAAGGGATGGATTGTCATCATATGACGTCACAACTTCAGAGCAATCCTTCTCCACTTGTGTCGTGCCTCTTTGTGAGAAATCGGAGCCCGACTACGAGCATCCACGACGCGCGTTCTTCACCGAGCCTTCATTGAGCGGAGATTGTCTTCTCTAACCTTCTCCGACCTTCTCTGAGCTCCATCTTATAATCCTTCTTCTTGCTCGACAATGGTGCATGTTGCCGGCGCATCCTCTTCCCGGGAAAATCCAATGGAGATCCCGGAGTTCGTTCCTCCACCAACTGCTTCTATTCCTCGTCCGCGGATCGTTCATCCTTCCGCGGAGGTTCGGAAGGTCTATGAGGAGATCATGAAAAGGAAGATTGAGCCAACCCGCTACGTCGACCGGGTGATGATCCGCAATCTGGGGTTCGAGGCTAATATGGCCTATGTGCTCAAGGGGCAGGCAAGGAATATGGGCAGGAGGCCCGATGAGATGGAATTCCACACTGACAGACAGCCATTCTTCGGTGAATGGCCCACGTACAAGGAGCTGGTGGCAGAATTCATGGCGTCACTGGACATATGTGTTGTGCCAAACGACATCATCGCCACGGATCATGAATGGACCAAGGGCCGCGTTTCTTTCCGGTTGTTCAACAATGATTACACTTTTACTCTCCGGCAGTTGAACTCTATCTACAACTAGAATCATGGGCGAGATCAGTACCGGAGGCCAGACAATCAGACTGATTATGATGCTATCTTCACCGAGCTAGTGACTGTGCCTCCGGGCAAATATGTGATCTACCACAACGTGGCGGTGGCAGACTTCGAGCATTCGTTCGTGCGGATTCTTCATCGCATGCTTTTTACCACTTTGTTCGCCCGTGGTGAACTGTCTCTTAGCAAGTTTCAAGAGACATACCTGTTTTTCCTGCACAAGTTACTGAAGCGGGAAGAGTGTAACTGGGGAGCGTTTTTCTTGCAGCACGTGTTGGCTGTAAAGAGGAGCATGCGGAAGGCTCCAATTCGATTTGGAGGGCTCATCACACCGCTGGCCTCCTATCTTGGGTTGAATTTCTCCCAACTGACTCCTCTCTCCAATAGGAGTAAGGTCAACTTGCAACATTTGCACCGCTCCAACCTCATCCTGCTTTGTGATGGCCTGGCGTATGCACACTGCCACGTTAATCAAGCATATTAGGAATGTTTGCTCCCCGACCCTATTTTCCACATCGAGGGTGCTCAACATTTTCGATGGCCTGTCATTGCCATCGAGAGTTCGGATGAAGACGGTGGCAACGACGACAACGACGGTGATGGGGCTGAATAGGAAGAGGAGGCTTTCACTCCTCTTCGCGCATGTGTGGCACCTAGGAAGTGTCCCTGTATGCATCCGGGTGCATCCTCTTCTTACCAGCCTCCGCCACAACAGCTACCGCAGCCCTCACAACAAAGTGAGGATGTGTACTCCATGCAAGGGATGTATGCAATGCTGCAAGATATTCATTAGACGCAGCAGCACCACACAACAACATATGCCAGTATTCTAGATACGACGAACCGGTTGCTAGATAATCAGAGGGCCATTTTTGAAAATGAGCGTCTCGTCCTCGACAACCAACAACACATTCATGATAGGTTGCATAGGATGGAGATGCAGCAGCAGTCCTTTTATGATCATTACTGGAGCTAGAATTACTTTGGGGGTATCTACAGCCTCCGCCTATGCCCCAATATGATCCCACTTTTCAGGGGCAGTATCCATCCTGGGACCCCACGACCCCGCAGTACCCGCCTCCGCCGGAAGAATGATCGGTATCACTGTTCCACCTATTAAGGTTATTTTTGACTATGATGCCATAGTCGAATTCAAGCTTAGGGGGGGAGTTGGAACAACTCTATCCTTTAGTTTTTAGTTTTTATAGTTTTGTTTATGTCATTTCTATCTTGCAATTCTTAGTTTGTTTGTAGGATCCACATTCTATGTAGTGTAATTGTGGATGTCTTAAGTCTTGTGTCATCTGGTTTGCTTGTACATGGAAATTAAGGGAAAACTTAAAAGTTTTTAGTGTTTGCAAGCTTGTGTTGTTCAACTTTGAGCACATAACTTAAGAAAATGATTGGGTTTGTCAACTTTAAAATAGAAAATCACAACTGTACATGCCTAGGATTCATGAAAAGTGGACATAATTGGTTGCTTGAGCCTAAACTGACCAAATGATAATGAGACTTTAATTTGAAGTAAGAGAGAGATACCTCTTAATTGCTACACAGGTCAATAAGGAGGGACACATAATAATTTGCAAAGGTTCAGTCAATTAGTCTTGTGATCTTTCCACTCTCATTGTTTTCATACTCCGCCTTAAGAACTGGAAGTACATTACGATTTTAACCTCGTTGATTGCATTTCATGTAGACAGGACTTGCATTGCAACTATTTTCACATGGTTTGCATGAAAATAATTTTTTTTGATTAGTTATACATGCACATCCTCTGTAGGTGCATGTCATTTAGATGCATGACTATCATTTTGTAGCTGTATTTACATTTTTATGCATATCAATCACATCATGCATCTTATATCTTCTGAAACATTAAAGGTGATAAACTTGTTCCATACCTTCTGAATGCTTCAAGTATACAGTTATGCAACAAGAAGTGAGCCCGACAAATAATTCATTGTCATTATTGGATATAAGGGCCTTAAAAAAAGAAGAAAAAAAGAAGAAAAATATGAAAATGAAAAAAAAATGAGAAGTAAATAGGAATGAGAGGGAGAAGGGAACATGCTTTTCACTACATATTAAGAAGAATAAGAACATGATGTTGTTCTCTTAGATATTCCATCTCACCTTGAGACGGAATGATAGTGCATGCATCATTCCACCCAAATGTAGGCATTAGGGCATTTACACTTGCATAAGCATCATTTAGGTCATTTTTGCTTTGTGCATGTTGAAACCGTATAATGCTTCCATGTCTTCCATGAGCCACCCATTCCATCCACCCGTTGCTCGAATTGGTAGGCCACCGTGATTTTCTCCTCACTTGTGAATATCAGGAGAACTGCTTCCATGTAGATGGTAGTTAGGGCGAGCAACATAGAATAGGAGATCACAAGATGCACCGAGGCTGAACCGGAGAATTTTATTATGCTAACTGCCTTATATGATAGTGTTCATCAATTTTGAGGTAGATATCTTTTATGGATGATTATTGTTGCCTTTAGGGTAATTATCATTCTGCGGTTAGTAAGGGCCAGAATGTGAATGTCCGGTGGGGATCATATGGTGATGTTGGTTGTGATGATCTGTTCTTTAGTTGACCCTCACAATTCTATTCTAAAGTTTAGTTGCTTGAGGGCGAGCAATGTTCAAGCTTAGGGGAGTTTGATGCGATGATTTTGAGTCACATTTATAGACATATTTTACTTGGGTTTAATGCATTTATTGGTCATTTTGGTGGTTAATATTGCATGATTCATTTACTTTGGTCTATGATCCTTCTCAGTGTCAAATCTCCCTTATTTTGGTATTTTGAGCATAAATTATTACAATAATATGTTTTATTTCAGCTTATGTGGTTTTGTGTTGTAATTTCAGGAAAAATGAATATCTGCTACTGTTGATACCATCGACAGTGGTCGATACCATCGACGAGACCACAGGTTGCCAACCGCAAGGAGCATTGTAGAGTCGATACTATCGACAGGAGAGTCGATGGTATCGATATATCATCAGGTCGCTGTCTAGAGGATAGTCGATACTATCAACCTAGAAGTCAATACTATCGACAAGTGGAGCTACATCGACAGAAAAGGACAAAAACTGATGCCTTAGGATGTCGATACCATCGACCCTCGTCGATGGTATCGAGTTAGCATCAGTTGTGACAAAGAAAAGAAAAGAAGACAAGCCGATACCGTGCAAATTCGATACCATCGACTCGCGTCGATGGTATCGACACCGTCAGATACAAGTTTGCTTCAGATCAATCTAAATCTGACGGTTGTGATATTTTTGCAACTTAACGCAGGAATTATACCTAATGACAGTGGCCAAGAGCAATCTATCACATCATTAGCTGATGCACACGTCCCGAGAAGGTGTGGAGAGAAGAACGGAGCCCAGAAGCACGCCCCAGCCGTTCCAGAGGAGAAAAAGACGTTCTCCACCGCCAAAAGGCTGTAGATCACGTATTCCATGCCGAGGAATGCTTGGATCTCCTCCGTTCAGGGTTTTTTTTTACTTATTCACATTTTTCTCCATGTGTGCCTTTTTCTCTATCATGTTTTGCTTTGAGATGAACATGCAGGATTAATCCCCTTTGTCTTTAGGACCGGGAGAAGCTCGGGGAAGCATTGTATGACATTTTTACCATAGTAATTCATCATTTATCTCTTAAATCTGTGGTATGAATTCGTTTTCTCAATTATTGTGGGCTCTGATCTCCAAACCATGACATTAACACGATTAAAACTTAGCGGAAGCGAATCGGTAATCAGCGGAAGACAGAAATCATGGGAAATTAAAACTTTTCGAGATAAGAACTTGTATCCATAAAAACTCCTTTTATAAAGAGAGGTAACTGTTTACATCTCAGGATAATTACTTCTTGAGTAATTATATACATCAAGATACAAAATCTCAAGATCACATAACACAAGACTCCAAGACCTGAGAGTACAGAGGACACATAGGACTGACTCTAACTACACCACATGGCAGGACAAATCTCCACCTGAGATTACTGCTGCCCCTGGTGCTGCTGCTGCTGAGACTGATCACCTGTAGGCTGGTTCCTTCGTCTCCGACGTCCACCTAAAAAGTTGAAGTCTACGGGGTGAGACAATTATACATAATTGTCCCAGCGAGAGTTATAACTCTTCGCCAGAAGCTTTATTATAACATCAAAGATTATTTTAAACAGTAAATCCTTCAAAGCATTCTATAACAGTTGCAGATATAACAAGATCTCTACAAATTAGGAGATATGGAGAATATCAACATTATTGCAATGTAACATCAATCAACTAACTTGGAGTCATCTCTAACAAGTTATACTACATGGTTGATTATGTTTTACAAACAACATTATGCCCTGTGGAGATGAGGCTTACCACTCAAACTCCAACTGATCGCTGAGAAGCCGCATCAGTATCATACATAGGTCATTAAGAGAGCCGGATTCTCATGACCTTCACCTTCCTCAGTCAGTAAGAGGATCACTTGTAGGACATCTCGTGTCTCTACTATTATAGCTCACCAGGGTAAACTGGTCCTTCGCTATTCTAGAGTCACAGTGGCGTTCTGTACTCTCTTCGTCATCAGGAGGTTTCATATTTACCTACCACTGATACGGATATCTGTGTTGTCTTCGTCATTAGGAGGTTTCATGTTTACCTACCACTGATACGGTATGGAACTATAGTGAAGGATGGATGGATTACACATCTTCATCACTTTCCTACACTAGGATGTAAGGTTCTACACATCCATGTACCCCACATACTCAAAAGTATGTGCTCCAGGAGTTCCCTGAGGAAAACCTGTTTCACCATCACTTAATTTCTGACAATGATGGATCTATGATCAGGGCTCTACATTATACTTGATTAGTTAGGTACATTCAGTATTCTTTAACAACATACATTGTTCCGCAAACAATAACAATAGCATAGCAGCTATAAAAGAAGAATACTAAATGTAGCAGGCCTAACTCATATCAATCATTATTTCTCCTTATCCTCATCACAAGTCATCTCTAAGGCATGACCTTGATGGTATTCATGGCTCTCATAGCCCATTATCAGCATAGGATGCCACTGGTAAGGCATCAGATTACTTTACTTATTCATAAGGCTATCACATGCCTTCAATGAAAATAACATCAACATCCCTACCTGGATATGATTACCTTCATATCAGAACCTGCATGGTTAATACATCTGATAAAGGTAATACAACAATAAGGAATGTACTTCCTACTCTTGTCATAAGAGTTAAATCTTTAATTCAATTCAAATAGAGTTTATTGCTCAAAAGCATGCCATTACCCTTGAATTAGGGTTTACTATTCACATTACATGTCATCACCCTTGAATTAGGGTTTACTATTCACTTCAAGGTGAATTAAACTCATAACAACATCATGTATGAGTAACATCTTCATCGATACTCTTGGATTAGTTAAAGGTTCATCATTTATCATAATTAGGGATTCTATGATCTCACACAGGTGGATCATACCCTAATTATGCTCATTTATGTGCATTGGAGATACTTTACTCGAGTTTTCACTTAAAAAGGGTACTTTCTCTTTCTAGAAGTACTTTCTCTCTCTAGAAGTACTTTCTCTCTCATCATAATGTTAGGTGATGTCAACATCACTCTAAAACAGGTTAGATTGAGTCATCATAGGCTAACATAGCCAAAAGCATCACCATTATGTGATTAGAGTTACTTTCTCTCTCTAGGGTACTTTCTCTCTCTAGAGTACTCTCTCTTTCATCATACTAATGGTTGATGGTAACATTAGATTATATCAAGTTGGATAGAGTCATTATGACTAAAAACATCATTCTCATGTAATTAGGGTTTGAATTGAGCAAGGTATAACTTAATTGACCCTTCAGGGGTATTTTGGTAATTCACCCCATTGATCATCATCATGGTCAAAAACCTTAGTCAAATAACTCCTTACTATCCTAGATTATCATTAGGGTTTGATTTGGGCAACATTGAACCATTTACATCATCAAATGATTGGATGAGGTCAACCTTGAATCACATTGATTGATTTCAATCATTAATTATCAATTGGGTTGAGATTGGTTGAAAGTGTTGACCGTTTGCCCACTTTGACCCTCCAAGACCGCGAGCCCCTTTCTAGCTCCAAGACCGTGAGCCCCCTTAGGCTTCAAGACCGTGAGCCTCTTCATGGTCTTGAGATCGTGAGCCCCCTCATGGTCTTGAGATCGTGAGCCCCCTCATGGTCTTGAGATCGTGAGCCCCCTCATGGACTTGAGACCGTGAGCCCCCTCATGGACTTGAGACCGTGAGCCCCCTCATGGTCTTGAGACCGTGAGCCCCCTCAAGGACTTGAGACCGTGAGCCCCCTCATGGACTTGAGACCGTGAGCCCCCTCATGGTCTTGAGACCGTGAGCCCCCTCATGGACTTGAGACCGTGAGCCCCCTCATGGACTTGAGACCGTGAGCCCCCTCATGGTCTTGAGACCGTGAGCCCCCTCATGGACTTGAGACCGTGAGCCCCCTCATGGACTTGAGACCGTGAGCCCCCTCATGGTCTTGAGACCGTGAGCCCCCTCATGGTCTTGAGACCGTGAGCCCCCTCATGGACTTGAGACCGTGAGCCCCCTCATGGACTTGAGACCGTGAGCCCCCTCATGGTCTCAGCCGCTTGGTCCTTCAACAGGGCTCAAAGATGCAACCGATAATGTCAACCCATGTTGAAGCCCTCAAATGGTCAAAGCTATGTTGACCACTATGGGTTTAGTCAATTAAGATTATGCTTGATCACTTGGTCATTCAATTGACCCATAATGGTTAACCAATTATAGTTGAAATCGATTCAATTAGGGTCTATCAATGTTCACCCATCAACACTCAACAGTGTGCATCAACACAAAGTTGAACCCTTCAATTGAGCTCCAATTGGGCCCAAACTTGGCCCAAACGGTCTTGAGATCATGTGGGTGGACCCCACATGGTCTTGAGACCGTTTGCCCAAGATTTTATCAAAGTCTAAGGTGATTTGATAGGGGTTGAACCATGATTGAACCACAAACAGAAATTTTTTTTTTTAATTACTAACTTATTTGCAATTGGGTGTTCAATTGGTCAAATTACTCAACCCTAGACCTTCAAACGGTCTTGGGTGATTGCCCTCACGGTCTTGAGACCGTTTGGTGACCCCCAAACGGTCTTGAGACCGTTTAGGTCAAACAACCCTAAAAACCCTAATTAGGTCACCATAATTTCAGTACTGATTTTTTTCTAGGGTTAGCCTTAGTATTCACCCTTCAACTCTTAGCCCGTTTGGAATTAGACCATAAAACTTGGTGAGTTGTTAATTAACATAATTTTGAACAGTAATCTCATACGGTCAACGCTTAGTCAACGACCTTACACGGTCTTGAGACCGTTTGCCCAAAAAGGCAATTTCAGACCGTTTGAGAATCAGCAATTAATTCATTTAAAGTTGTGACTTAAAAAGGTCATATCTCCCGATTCCTTTGGAGTTAGTCTCTCAAATTTTGAGGGTAATTAGCCTATATAATTAGGAACAGATTTATTATACGGTCCACGCTCGGTCAACGGGGACAAACGGTCTTGAGACCGCGAGCCCTCTCACGGTCTCGAGACCGTTTGCTCACCTCGCGGTCTTGAGTCCGAGAGAGCAAACTGTTAGGACCGTTTAAGGAAAAGAAAAGCGGTGGGTTTTTCTTGGAAATCACGCCTTCATCTTCTAGCTCAAGAACAGTACAGATATCCCACGGGTTTGCTTGCAAAATAGCAGGGAAAAGTAGGGAAATACTAAGAGCTATCATCAAATCGCATATAAAGATGCACATAGTAAAGCATAGGTTTAGAGTTATAAAACCCGCCTAAAGCTTGCTTCTTGAGCTCCAAGCTTTCAAGCTCCAAGCTCTAATGGCGTCCTTGAGTTCCCACAGGTTGGCCAAGGTGAAAACTCCAAGGAAGGATGAAAAGAGACAGCTAGAAAGATAGGGTTTCGAGAATTAGCCATGAAGATGACCTTGAATTCGAATTCTAACCATGGAATTAGGCAAGAAGAGGGCTTTAAACCTACCTTGCACCCCTTGTTCGTCCTCCTTAGCTCCAAGGAAGTCCTTGGTCGTCTTTGGTGAAATGAAACAGTAAGGGAACGAAGGTTAAGTTCCCTTGCAACTAAGGGAAGGAGGGCTTATATACATGGGGTAGGATTTTCAACATTAGTTCATAAGTTTCCCTTAATTCCAACTAAGTCCTTCCTTTATTACTTGCTCGTCCCTTCCTCTTTATTCTAAGGACAAACCTTATCTTAATGTTATAGAAAAGAAGGCAAGGAAGAACAATCTAATAATAAAGTTCATACTTAAAGGGATATTGCACATATACCCTGATTATTCAATCACAAAGCCTATTTCTTAACTTGATAACTCAATTGAGGTGAATTCCTCATCATTTCTTATCTAAATGATGGAAAGAGTTTAAAAGATACTTTAGATGACATTCTTTACAAATTGCATCCCATCATTTGGGTAAATTGCATTTTACCCCAAATTAGGGTTTCAAGCCCTGGGATTGCTTCCACAGCTGCACCTTGGTGCTCTAGCTTGGGAAATCCCTCAAACTTTGCCAAAGAGATTCTCATGATGTCTCAACATCAGAGGAACATCTCAACATGTGCAAATTGCAAGCTAACCCTTTCAACTGGGTAAATTGCACATAGGTCCCTGTATATCAAAACAATGCTACAACTTTAAATAAAAAGGAGCAAATACTGAAATATACGTTTCTGAGAAGCTTAATTACATGCTCAGAGTTAATCACAAAGATTTAATTACATATTTAGGCAAAACACCTAGGGTTAACTCATAACCCAGGTCAGGGATGTTACAATTATATTGTTATGTTTTATCACCATAATAATAATATAATGCCCTTAGTTTCTTTGAAAGAAGAATTAACGGTTGAAAAGCGACGTAATTCACATTAATTAACAAATCCCTTGAACAAGGTGGTGTAAGGTTAATGGTGGATACACAGAGGCCGATTCTAATGCACCTAGTTTAGGGTATAGGTACTACGACGGTGGAACCGACCTAGACATTGGTAGTGAATTATACCACGACAGTGGGCAGTTCTGACTACAGGCCACTACCCAGAAAGAGACATAAATATGAGTTGCTATATAGAAATTCATACAATGATAACCCGCGGTGAAACCACAATCCTAAAGAACTCCACTTGAATTGATTAAACTAAACCTTTAATCGATTGTTTTGTTTTGTTTTGTTTTGTTTTGTTTCATTTTCTTTTAAGTTTACAACAACTTTCAACTTTTTTACAGGTCTAGCTAATTACGAGTAGTTGGTAGTAGTCTCCGATAATTCAGTGTCCCTGAGTTCGACTTGGACCTCACAAAGGCCTATATTACATTGACGCGTACACTTGCGTTCGACGCATGGAAAATTCGTGTCATACGGTCAAGGGTTGGCAATTTGACAATCCTATTGAATAAAATTACCTATTCAATGACTAGGGACATAACAAGAATGTTCATATTTTTAGCATTGGTATGATCTCATTGTTAGGCTATCAATCCAATGACATACACCATTCAGTTATGTCATTCTTTAGACATCTATTGTGTTTCATCATTATCTCATAACAGATTGAAACATAATACATTGGAAGCTTGTCATTATTATTAATCAATTTTTTTTATATGATATACCATCTCAGTCATCATATGATTGTTCCTCTGGGGATACATACCAACAGACTCCTAGTTGCACTTAGAGCCAATCACCCACGAATCTCATTATTAGTAATCTAAACATGTCCATAATGTTTTTGCTATGCTAGTGCTAATCCAACGAGTTAGTAATATTTTTCTCTTAGTTGGTATATTGCATGTTTCACATCTCTTCGTTGTACGACATCTCGTATAGAATTGTCGTAATATATTATATGATATTCCTTGTCTAACTAGTAGCTTCATTGTTGTCACTGTATCTCTACTATGTCAGCGATGGTTTGAACATCTCTAAGTTCACCCACAAGAACTTCTAGATCCGTATAATATCCTCTCCTATGTCCATAACACCATGATACTTGGCTTCCATTATAAAAATTAGATAATGGATTGTATTTCAGAACCTTTCCAACTTACAACTCCTCTGTTAAAATTTAAATACAACTTCATATTGGGATCAGTCATTGTCATTTCAAAAGCTTGCATCCGTGTAACCCTTTATACCAACTCTTCCTAATTGCCATAGTCTAGCAACTGATCCTTAGTGCTTTTCAAGTACTAATGGATGTTCTGTATGGCATTCCAATGACCCTCATTAGCATCAGACTAATATCATTTTGTCATGTCTAATACATATAAGATTATGGGATGATTACATTATACAACATACATGATAGATCCAATTGTTGGTGCATATGGAATCTTATTCATGTCTTTCCATTCTTCATAAGAATCACAACATAGGGTTCATGAGAGACTAATCCCATATTCCATGGATAGGTTATCTCTCATTGGATCCTTCATGCTAAATCCTTTCAGCATCTTGCTAATATTTATACTTAATTTAGGTTATGAAACTTTCTAGAACTATCTCTATATATATAACTCCTATCACATATGATGTTTCACCTAATCCTTCTTGAAGAAGGTAACTTCCATGCTAGGTTTTAATACTTATAGTATTGGGATGTTATTCCCATCAATATGTGGAATATACATATATGCTCCCACTAAATCTTTTATAATCATAGATTTCATCTTTTATCTTGACTAAAGTCAAACTATTTGACTATCTTTTCTAAAGAAAGATTCCATCTCTAAGATTCTTATTTCAATCTCAAGATTGAACATTGTAGCTCATCGAATTTATTTGCATTAATAAAGTTATGAAACTTTCAGGTTGTGTCATGTACACATCCTCTCAAATATTCCTATTAAGGAATGTGGTTTTAATCTTCATATGCCAAGTCTTATAATCCTAATAAGCTGCAATAACAAGCATTACAATTGGTAAAGGTATTTTATCATGTTCAACACTTTCAACTGATTTGAAAACCTTTGTAGCCAATCTATCCTCCTATGTTATCCATATTGGCTTTCCCTTTTGAAAATCCAACCGCACCCTTTGGGTTTTACCCCTTTTAGGTTGTACTACCAAGGTCATACCTTGTTAGTGCACATGGACTTCGTATTGGCCTTAAGGAATATCTCAAATTCTGGTCCCTAAATAGTTTCCAGTTGATTGTTAGATCATCATCCTATGACCAATTCACAACCCATCTGAGTTATAGGATTTACAATCATTTAATCTCAGACATGTTCTACTAGAATTATGATTATTGTGTTACATAAGGAAATTGAAATTCCATGAAAATTTTGGATTCTTCTTGTTCCCATCGTACCTCCTTGTTAACCTTGAACTTTTTGAGTTATACGTTTATTCCCACATTCTTTAGGAATTCATATATCATAGTAACAATTTTTTTTTAATTGGATTGGGATTTTAAGATAGTAATTTAACATTTATATGGTCTTTTGGATAAATATTTCCAAGCAACTTCTTTCTTGTACAAGTTTCAATCCTTGTATAAGACATATAGAGATATTCCCGGACCATATCTCATATGGTGTCTTTTAAACCATTATAGATGGTACATTGTTTTTGTGAAAAACATGTATCTATGAGGAAATTAGAAGATTAGATTAAATGATAGTCACATTAGGATGTGATTCCTTGTTTCTGATACATCATCATGTTTTAGGTTGAGTTTGTTGTGATATACTACCACAGTCTATCCAAAAGGTTTTCAAACTCTTGATGTAAATTATTTCAACATCAATCATATCAATGTGTCTTAATACTTTTATCGAGGTTATTTATGTACTTCATGAATGATCTTCTTAAACACTTCAAGAGACTAATGTTTGTATTTTATTAAATACAAATCACCATATCTATTGAGATCATCAGTAAATGTAATGAGGTAGAAATAACTACCTCTAAAATTTATGTTATAAGTCTATATACATCATTATGTACAAGTCCTAATAGAATGCCTTGTTCTCCACTACATCTAGTAATCAATGTTTGTCATGTTGCACATAAGTAAAACTTACATGTCTCTTGTTGGTTCATTAACTAAAACATTCTAGATAAATATCATCATGATTCTGTAAATGCATTTGTTATGTATATGTTCTGGATAAAAATGATATAGATTGTGTTTGTTTGAGTTATCAAATTGTAATAATTTTGGTATTTATGATATAAATAATTATCTTTATATCCTACAAAGATCATAAGACATTTCAGGGAATGGCCGAACAAGCTCACACCTTTGCAATAGAAAATTAACCATTTTATTAATAATCATCCTTGTCCATACAAGATGCAGAAAGTAAAATGTTTCTATCATTGGCATGATGAAATGGAAGTTATCTAACTCTATTACATGCCTAGTTGGCTAAGATAAATTCTAAATGAAGACTGAAATTGCAATAACTCTAGCTTCATACAGTCCATCCTTGTCCTTTCATAAAGGCTCACTTCTTATCAGATCATGCATATCAACCATATGTCAAATCTACATCTGGTATCATACACCCAAGATAAAGAAGTATTTAGATTTATCTTATAATGTATATACTTAAGGCAGAGTTATATATCCCCTCTTTCTTCTTCTTTAGTTCCTCTAGGTAGAGAGAAAAATTCTTCTTCCAGTGTCTAGGCTAGTGACAATGGTGACACTTGTCTTCCTTATTTACTCTCCCTTTGCCCCAACCTCTTCACCCATTTATGATTATTCTAAGGTTTAATTAAAAAATTTAGATAATTAAACATTTATTAATGACTACTAAATATAACAAAAAGTTGATAACTACTTTCTTAGCTTGTACTTTTATGATTCCAAAAACTTCATTGTAAAATTTCTAGCATCAAACTTTATGGTGTCATAAATTAGAGAAAAAAGGAATTTCTCAATAAGAACTCATATTCAAATGTGGTAGGACCTTATTTGTAACAAAATGGTTGGGTTCAAAATTAGTCTATTTAGTGCATATCAGCAAAAACATAAGAATAAATATATAAAATTAGAATTAGGAGTATCTTATTTTATGTGAAGAATATCACAAGAAATTATTGTAGAAAATATCATATACCTATGTTCATGTTGCATTATCCATTTCACCAATGACACTGCCCATTTACCATGTGGGTTAATAGGTGTGAGTAAGGGTAGGGTAAATGTTTTCTGAGAAAGGGTAATTACCCTACCCTTTACCAACAACATTGATGTGGGTAGGGGCAAAGGTAAGCCTTTACTTTACCCATTTACAACCCTAATATTAGGATCCTAGTGGAAATGGATGAAGAAGACTGGCTTTAGGGAGGACAACTTTGGCAACATCAAGAATACTCTATTTAGCAAATCTATACAAAGGTTCACCAATGTCACCCACCTTATCATCGCTCCTAGTTCTAGACAATGACATATATATAATAAGGGATTATGATTATTCATAGAATACTAGATAGTATCTCTTTATGATTTTTTCAAAATAAAAAATGTTTTTTAGAAACTTCAGTAAGCAATTTCACTTAATACAATATTAATTTAATAATTTTCTCATGATGATTTTTTAATCACAGAAATGTAGAATTTAGATATTGAAAGAACCAATATATTTATTGTTTTGAATATCAAAAGAAGTGTGATAATAAAGTCATAGTATATGACTAAATACCTTTTTGGGGAGGGGGCATGGTTCCTATTAGCCTCAATTTGACTCTATTCTTGTATTTGAGACTAAAGAGAATTAGATCTAGGGCTTAACACCTATTATACAATATCTAATCCATAAGTATATATGGTCCAAAGAACAATCGAGTGAAATATATCATATATATTTAGTAAGAGAGGTAAATTATATAAATAAAAAAATTACCAATCCTGATACCTATAAAAAAATAAGGTCGTAACATTTAGGAATGATAGTTGCAAGAAAAGGATGATGTCAATATTTTTACTTGTCTATTGATCTATCCCTTACTTCACACTCCTTTTAGGTCAAGATCAAGTTAGTCAATGAGGAATGCAAGTCCGTATGGGCAGTGGCGTAGCCATGATTATTACCTTGGAGGAACCATTTATTTAAGCTCACAAAATAATCACCCATGTATTTTGATTTTGGGGGATGACAAGTTTGTAAATACATTTGTATGTGAATATATTGAAAATGTGTGTCTATATGTATAACAATACACAATAGTATAAAAACTATAAACAAACAACATGTTGTGAACAAATAATAAAGATTTAAACACATTATTTCTATAGTTGTCTACCATTTCTAGACATCCTCTGAAACTATTTTATAATAGTATCAATGTCAATACTAGAAGAAACATACATTCCTTTCAATAAGGAAGAAGACAATCATTAAGTCAATTATCCTTCATCTTATTTCATGCCTGACTCTTGATAATCTCCATAGAAGAGAAAATGTTTTCCACTGTAGCCATTGCAACCGGAGGAAGTACTCCTAATTTTAAGAGCTTGAATACTAGCGGAAAATCTTGATCTTTCCTAAAGTCGATGAGTTTTTGGGTGAGCTTGTCAATTCCAATTCAATTTAAAAACTTTATATATATATATATATATATATATATATATATATATATATATATATATATATATCTGTGTGTGTGTGTGTGTGAATTTGCACATCAAGTAGTGAAATATATCCTTCATAAAACTTGGAAAAATGAAATTGGGCAAGCTGGAGTAGCTTTTTCCGGTTGGAATTTATAAACTCATCACATGAATCAAGACAAGAAAACATGTAGAGTAACTCTATGTCAATCTCATTTAAACAATCATCTAACACATTAAGTTTCCAGTCAATAATAGTGTTAAAACTCTCAAATTGGTAGTCATGAAAGTTTGTAATCTTTTCTAACTTTCTTCTTGTCTTCCCAGTGGTTGGAAATCTTTATTCAAATTAGGATTTTTTCTCATACTCTACAATAATATTTTCCATCTTCTACAATAATATTTAGAACATCAATAATTGAAGGAAATAGACAAATAAAATTTAGCAAAGATGCATAATGAGAATTCCAATGTCCATTGATCTCTCTTTTAATACCAAGTTCTTGATTCAAACATGTACCCATTTCA
Organism: Alisma plantago-aquatica; assembly: GCA_963693085.1. Lineage (NCBI taxonomy): Eukaryota > Viridiplantae > Streptophyta > Magnoliopsida > Alismatales > Alismataceae > Alisma > Alisma plantago-aquatica. The sequence continues at coordinate 884,176,547 of OY856410.1, forward strand.
AATTTTTCATAGCTTAGTTTTGCACTCAGTCTTTCCACTTCTTGTACTCTACGAGCATCGCGACACTTACATGAGTTACCCACTATATTCATAATATTTGAAATATATTGTAGCATTAATGTATCAATTGAGCTTTCTTATACTATAGTAATGAGATATAATTGAATTTGGTGGGTGAAACAATTAACATAAAATGCATGTGAACTTTCTCTCAAAGTAAGACTTTTCAATCCATTAAATTATCTTTTCATGTACTTGCAACGTCACATCATTGTCCTCGCAATCCTGAAATGCTATTTTTAATTTAACTATAGAATGGGTCAATTTTTGACATGAGAAAAAGCGAAGTTGTATCTGTAACTCAAATGATACCTACAAAACACTTTATTATTTCTCTCTTGAATTAATTTATATTAATACTATGGGCATTTTCTATTTTTGAAATGCATTTTGTTCTTCATAAACCAAAAAAATGAATTAATCATTACCAATATCCTCTAAAATGTGATCTCTCATTTCAAGAGAAATTACATTACAAAGATCTTTTTGGATCTTTTTAAGTTCCCAAGAAAATTAGTGAAAACCACTTTATAAATAATATCATTGTGAGAATCAAAATCTACAAAAGCTCATGATCATTTCCTTTGTTAAATGATTCCACACTTTCATCATGGCCACAAAGTGCTAATTTTTTATTTAAATGATTTTGAACACAATCAATAATTGCATATAATCATGTACAATATTCTTTTTTAGCTTATTCTTTTTGTTTAAATAAATAAAAATCAATATTTTTCTCATGTGTCATGAGGCCTTGGCACATTATTTGTGCATCATGGTGTGCATTAGAAAATTTACAACATGATTTCCAAATCCTTTTTTATTCTTTCATTTTTATATCATCTACTTACCAAAGTAGGATAATGACCGACATGTGGAAAAAGAAAATAATAGAGGCAATATATTGGATGATTATTTCTACTATACTCTAACAAACTAGGGTTCATCAAACCATTACGAACTAAATAAATGAGATTTCTTTCCCAAATTGAATAAATGGAAATTTTTAGCCTTAGGTTGGCAAGGACCTTGTTGGAAATAATATCTATGAACAATGTCAGAAACATTAACTTTTTAACTCAAATACATTCAACAACAGATCCAGATAAAAAGTTATCTCTTCTAGATTAAATTAAAATATTTAAATTCTACTAAGAAACCTCTCATGATATAAGTGTTGTAAAATTATAAAATTGTAACTAAAGACACTATTTGAAATTACAAATATCATGTGGTAAATGTTTGAAAGGAATTGTGTTTGCCTCTTGAGATTATAAAGGAGCACTGGAATTATCCTAGTGCAAGTCAACAAAATGTAGATGAAAATATACAATTAGCAAAAAGGAAAAACACAAGGACCAAAAAAGATAGGCTGGAGTGAGAAGGATAGAGTAAGTAGCGATGTGGTCTAGCTTCAAGATAAAAATAAAATATTTTTCTCCATGTAACTAATTTGTCTTGATTGATTGGCGTATACATTTTCGAGAAGTAGAAAACTACCCCTTTGAAATGAGTGAGACAATTGTGGTTTACTGTGAGTAAGAGATCAATGATAGAAGATAAATATATATAGTTGCAACAGTTGTTACAGAATAGGAAATTTTTAAAATGAAATCGTAATATGTATTAGGAAATCGAGTAATTTAGTTGTTTCTTTGAGAGTAGATAGGTTATAGTCCCACACCAAATTAGATAGACTTGATGCATTCTAATTTTAACTGATGATGGGTAGGTCCCACACCCAGTAGTGGCTCCACCTATGTGTATGAGGCTAGGCAATGAAGGTAAAGGACTATGCTGAAATCTATCATAATGGAGAAGATGTTTACTTGTCGTGTAAGATATAGTATGATGCACTATTTTTCAAGATCAATAGATTGGAGGAGACCAATCACGTTCTGGATATACTTTACCTACTCATACCCCTTGATATGAAAGGAAATTCTTGTTACCGTGACATTATTACTAAATCATGGACAATATGCCAATTGCAATTTTTACTCATCATTGCAATTCATTTCCTACAAGATGTAATATGTCCCTATTTCCAATATTAATTGTTGTATACTCTTCATTCCATGTGGACTTATTGAATTTAGCCTTGATATTTATCATTATGTTTAATATGAACTTACTCCTATGTCAAAATGTGTATACATGATTTTCTTTTAAAATTTATTCATTATATGACGACATGACAATATGTCTTATAATTTTATGCAAAAACCCACAACGTATTCTCGTTATGTACAAATAAACACCAAGCCCATCTTGTAGACTAAGGTCATGGCACCTATCATATCATATAGGAAACACTTCGTTATAATCATCATATTACATATTTCTTAATCACATTGAGATAACTACAATTCACAACAAGATACATGACCTCGACTACACTGACATGAAAGGGTGAATTGAGGGCACAACAGGGACAATACCTCAACTGCATTACTAATAACCTGCATATATTTGACAAAATGTCACTCATTGTACCTTAACACAATCCCAAGTTTGCTACAAGGATACCTATTTTGCTACCTCAACTTTCAAATAGTAATGCAGCTATATGGTCATAGAAAAAAGATAAGAATGGTAGTTTTACTGATTAGTCAAGCTAGTGGTTCATCTTGCACCAGACAAGAAAGGTAAATTTCAAAACTTGGTACTATGGTATGCACAATTAAAGAAAAATTCAAATTCAAACTCATCATGCAAATATACAACCATTATCCCACCATTTCATCCATACAAATGCAATACCAGAGGCTAAAAAATCTACTCTTAGTTTCTAGAATGTTTTCTTTCAAAGTAATGAATCATCATACAAATCTTCATATGAAAATTTTATTGTATGGGTTTACTATGGAAAACATTGAATAAGTAACGAAATTAGCCAATTAGGGAACATTACAAGTAAATTTTAAAATTTTAAGAAACATAGTATTAGTTCTCAACTATCAGTGTAGGAAAGTAATGAAAAAGAGGGATATAATTCTAAAGTTTATCAAGTTATAGCTAACCCTCACCATAAAAATGCCATTTTTCTCATTTAACATGAAATTGATGGGATTTGGTAGTTGCTTGTAGAATTTGCATGCCAAAGAATAGGATACATAGTCTAAATCACTCACCTTAGAATATCACAATCTCCAAAAAGTACATGTGAAAACCCTAGCTTCTCTGAGCAACCCAAAAACGTCCTCTTGGTTTAGCTCTAGCTCCAACTAGGCCAAAGAAGGGGATAAGGAGACATCTCTAGGTAAAGAGCAATATTTCAATCATAAAGGAATTGTTTCAACAATGGATAGAAGAAACCTCGTCGAATAAGTAGAAGAGAAAGAAATATCAATCAAAAGAGGGAAAACTTACATGGATTCATGCAAAACACGATCATGAATAAATAATATAGGCTTTGAACTTCAAGAATATAGACAAAGCACCAACACAAATTGGACTCTCCATCTAGATATCCCTCTTATAACTCTGTAAGAATTTTTGTTGCTTCAAAATGCTCTAATAGATCCTAGGATCCAAGTTGTCACATATTTATTTTGTGGGGAGAGAATTGTATTTTTATCCAAAAAGAAGTCATTTTGGGTCTTCACATTGATCAAAGTAGTCCAAAAAAGTTGTTACAACTAAAGCACTCGCATGATGGATCACATTCACCGCCAACCCAGCCCCACATGGACACATGACACTGAGCTCCCTGTTGGAAGAAACACATCTATCTATCCCTGGGCTTGAAGTGGTCTCATACCCTAGAACACATCCAACGGCTTAACAACCTGATGTGGCCTAAAGTGGTCATATCGAATGCATGAGATGGACAAAGTGACCCATGGAAAACCTAAAAAAGTGATCTCCTTGCATTAATCCGTCAATCAATAGATCCTTGCACTAAGGTACATGGTTTAAGTCCATCAGTTTAATATTAAATTGAAACATAATTCCAAATGTTAGTTTCCTATCATTCAAAATATATGTATGGATTATCATACAACATGACTTTTAAATCTGAGTAATTACAAAAAGCATCCAATAAATCATGCAAAAGCAAGCAAATCAAATATAAAACAAGGCATGGTTCAAGATCTTGCATAATGGATATAAATCAATTTATCCCACTATACAACCTTAGGATTAATGATCCAAATAAGAGATTCCATGCCTCAATCTATGTGAATGCAAAACATATAGGGCTCATCAGCCGACTACCTACAACAATATGGGGTCCAAACCTTGCTAAGTATAAAAAAAAGTCTAGGTATTTTATACTTCAAGTTACCAAAAGTAAAATGACTTGGTGAAAGTACTTTAACATTTGATTCACTAAAATTATCACATAAGGAGGATTGTTGTACAAAATGGAGATTTAGTGTCATACTGACTTATATTTGACCCCAATTAGGGTTTTTTGTCTCTTATGTATACTCAAAAAATATACTACTCCAGAAAAACATCTGACGATTCCTATATTTCTACAAATAAACGTGTGTCCCTTCCCTAGATTCACTGTAATAGAAAAGTGCTACATCTCTCGTGGTATAGAAATTGAGAGTGAATTTGGTCACTCATGGAGTTGAGTGCAATCACTTGTCTATCATCAAACAATCTTATTTCAATAATACCCTATAGATTTCCAAATCTTAATTTAATTGAGTTGAGTCCAATTACTTATCTATCAATAATTCAGTTACTATTACAGATTCACATAAATTTAAAAATCACATCCAGTCATCTTCTTTTATATATTTTTATGTCCTCAAATATAGAAAAATGTTAAATAAGTTATATTGTTTAAACACCTTATATTGGAGTTATAATGTGGTAATATTCCATTCAGGCCATTTGGTATATTATTTGTTGATAGGAAAAAACCTTGGTAAGTATAGAAAAAGTTTAGCTATGTATACTCAACAATATTCTACACCACCAAAACATCTAACAATTCCTAAATCAATAAGTAGTCTCATGTTCCTTCTCTACATTTAGTGCACCAAGAAAGTCCTACATCACATATGGCATACCAAGACTGAGCATATTAGGACACTCCTATAATTAAGTCCAATTACATGTCTATCAACATACAAATATTATTTGAATAAAACACTATAGATTTTTAAATCATCGATTAATATCAAGAGAGGAACCGTAATCTAAATTTGTACATGTCATACTTCACCATTGTCCTCGTAACCAACTATGCCTTCCATAAGTGAGTCATTCACTAATTATACTAGGATCATTATCACATACTTATACAATTGCAATTTGGGAAGTTTTGTTTTAAGATGCCTTCATTTGAGTTCATTTTGATGACAATTGTAGATCAACCCTAAGATGGCATACTGAAATGAAATTAGAATCATTCAAGTAAGTTTAGATATTGAACAAAGTATTTATGTATACCTCAAGAATAGATTAATATGGTGTAGCATAAGAACACTAAAGTTTGAGTCCCCATTTTTCATTACCTAAACTGCAGCTAAATTTCCATTTATATGTGAATTAGATTTGTTTCATGATTCTAGTTGAATAGATAGAAATTGCATAATGAAAATCTATAAACCAAGAATTAGATTACTATCCTCTAGATGTTGGTGTTTTATGCCCCAATAACATGGATATTCAAGCCATATATCCAAGGCTCCGGTGAAGTGGATTTCTTCTACCAAATCCACCAAAAATCCTTAATCTAGGTCAATGAGAGAAAACAAGAATCAATGACATCATGAACTAGGGTTTCTAGTAGGGATGATGGAGAATTTTATCCATAATGAGTTAGATGATTCAAAAGCAAGTTTAGAAGATGAACAACTAAGAACTTACCAAAAGTCAATCTCTAGATTGGTTAGGGATTGTATTACTAGCTTGAATCCACCTAAATTTCAAATTACATCTAGTCATTTTCTTTGCCATATATTTGAGCTTATATAGGAGTTAGATGGTGGTAAGATTGCATTTAGTCAATTTGGCTTGTTGACATTGTATTTAACTCATCCAAGTAACACATTAAGTTAATGACGACTAGGCTAGTAGTAGGGGCATACTCATCCCTACTAGAGAATGTGTACATATTTCAGACTTGCTACTTCCATGTGAACAAGGAACATAACATACCTTTATATTATGACATATAGACAATGTAACTAAAAATGTTGATTCAAATTAGATGCATGTGACACTTGGCCTTAATACAGTAGGGGGTGTACGCTACTCCGTGTTCACATAGGACTAGAAAATCCTAAGGCCTGAATATAACATGTCAGTGATGATCTTGTAGTAGAAATGGGATAGCTCCTCAAAAACCATCTAGTCCTCCCGAGTAAGGGACAAGGTGTCCCAACTAAGGGTCTTAACTTAGCCTGATTCCAAATTAAGTCTTATAGAGTGACCTCCAGGGGTCCTGCTAATGGCCCTCACCAAATTCAAACCTTCCTTACCACAACATAACCATTTTATATCACCAAAGGAACTAAAAGGATGGTATTTATATTATTTTGCATTGTGTTCCAAAAGTGAACAACCTAAATGCCCCACAGCCCTAATTTTTCTAAAATCAAGGTTCTACTACTCCAAGCCCTAGATAATTAACCCCAAGGTATATTAACAAAGTGTATTAAACTTCAATCAAGTAAAAATATTAACTGGTACTAATCAGGAGTACACCTATTATTATACATGATTGGGCCTATGTTGATATATAGAATATAGTCTACATTGTCTATATTTATATTCATAGAATATGATTATGTGCATGTAAATGTTGTATCCTCCAGTTGGTCCTTTTCCTACCCTCTAATATTAGACCCATAATTCATGTAAGCAACTCTATAATTGGAATCTGTGGTGGCACCAATTGGTATAAAATACATTATGGAATATGTTGAGATGGTTGTGCAATTACCATAAAATTATCTGTGTCGCTCATTTCCTTCCCTCAATTTCTATTTCGAAACATAGTATTAGAGTGGACAAGAGGCACATGCTCACAAAGATCTTTAGAGAAAGGATCATTTTAGGTTTTCTCAAAGCTTCGTCTTCCTTCCTCACACAATGGTCTTCCTTCTTCCTCCCATTTTCCACTATCTATCACAGTTTACCAATTTGACAAATGATTATGCTATATCATCCTTTTCTCTCGACAAGGTGTTTGTCTTCATTGGTATCATGGACACCATCAGACTCTATCTTCATTGGATACATCGATGTCATATAAGGGTTTTGCAATCAAAGATCATTTTCGTTAGGGTGAAAACTTGTGATTGGTGTTGCTTTCTCTATTGTTATTGACAAGTAGCAAAAAGATAAATTGTTTTCTGTATCGTCCATGCCAGATCTAGTCACTTATTGACAGGAATCCAAGGATTCAAGGCTTCTATTCTAAGTCTAGAAGGTGTTTCTCTCTCATTCCTACATTTTCGTTGATTTTCATCTTTTCTTATCGTTGTATTTGTACAATGGATTCTGAATCATATACTATTTCTCATCTTCACCTATCAACAACATCGTACATCTCTATCCCTACCCTGTCAAACTGAATGTGTCCAGTTTTCTTTTCCTCAAACTAAACCTAATAAATTTCTTATTGTGGGGGTCACAAGTCTATACACTAGTCAAATCATGTTGTTTGGAGGGTTTTGTAGAAAGAACTGAGGTTCAACTTCCTTTTCAGTGTCCTGATGAGAATTGTGTACCAAATGCCAGCCTAGCTAAGAACTGACCATCTTCTAAGAGGTTGGAGTAGTAGTTCTCTTACCAAGGAGGTGATGGGTGAAATGATCGGTTGTTAAAGCTTCTTCTGAAGTATGGAATAATCTGAATAAAAAGTTTGTTGAGTCATCACATTCTAGGGAATTCGAGCTTAAGTCTCAACTTTGTACCTTTCAGAATGGGAATGATTACTTAAGTGATTATCTTTACAAATTCAAGAACATATGTGACCTACTAAATACCATCTACTCAACTGTGAGTATTCATGATAGATTTGTTACTCCGTTAAATAGTCTTCACAACACTGATTATTTATGATTTGTTATCTCATTACTTAAACCTACAAATATGTATTACACTAAGAGAATCTCACTGTTACAAGATTTTGAAATGAGAAAAACTAGGTGATACATGAATAGTCAACATGTTATGTTCTATGTTTATAAGAAAGGTCATGGTTCCTCATGTTCTCATATTCATCAAGTTACCAATAACCATCAACAATCCTATAATCATAGCAATTATAGTGGACGAGGGAGATCACCCAATAGATATAGAGGAGGAACTCAGAATAATAACTATGTTCAAGGCATTCTAGGTAGTGGTCCCACTCAAAATGCTCCTCACTTAAGCTATTAGGGCCAAGATTTCCCTCAAACTACTCAACAAACTAGAGGTATTAGTAACTACACTCAAGAATACATAAACAAAGGCATGGTTTACTGTCAAATATGTGGAAAGAGGGGTCATGATTCCCTTAACTGTTGGCACATGTTAGCAACACCTATCAAGATAACAACATTCCTAAGAACATAACTTAAGGGACCACACAACCTTAGCATCTCTAAATTGAATGATGTAAGGCCAACTGAACGGCATATTGACTCCAAAGCTATAGATCATGTAGTTTAGACTTTAGGTAATTTTTATAAGTTGAAAGCCTATCAAGGAAATTATTCTACTATGGTCAACAATGGTGATTTTTTTCCCATTACACAGACATGATTTAACTCCTATCCCTATTTAGAAAACACTTCTCGTACCTAAATTTAAGAGAAACTTTTATTTGTGTCTAACCTAACCTCTCTATTCTCATGCTATATTGTCATTACTGATGAACTAGGTTTTATCAAGGATTTGAGGACACGCCAGATTTGAGCTAAGGTAAGTCATACTGATACTCTTTATCGTGTGAAAGAAAATAGAAGTCAAGTTTTCTTTTCTAATAGGTTCAATAAGGTGTCATGATATCTTTGGCATAAATAACTAGGACAACCTAACAAAGAGGTGTTTTTTTATCTTCTTCAAGACAAAGTCATCTTCACTATTTCTTCTTTTAATGAAGTATGTAGTAGTTGTGAACTAAGAAAAAGAAAAATATTACCTGTTTCTCATACTCACATAAAGTCAACTCGATCATTTCAAAAAATACATTGTGATGTCTGAGGTAAGACAGATGTGCCTTTACTCCATATGATCATTTACTATATGTCTTGTCCATAGATGACTATACTAGATATAGTTGGTATTTACCTATGGACACTAGTACAAAACCGACCTTTAGTGTCGGTTATTTAAGGTCTTTAGTGTTAGTTTTTACGTGACACCTATGTGGGCACGCTAAAAGCCCGACCATTATGCGTCGGTTCTCAAACCGACACCATAACCCTTCGTGCGCCACGAAAAATGCGCCGAAAACGTGCCAGTAGGGGGTATAGGCGTCGGTTATTAGCTTAGAAACTGACGCCATATACCTTCACGCCATAGAAAGGGCGCCATCTGGGGCACTATCTGCGTCAGTTTATTAGTGATAACCGATGCCATCTCACCCGCTGGCACGGTTGTGCTGACTAACACGATCATGGTGTCTTGCCTCTAGGGAAATCGACGTCGGTTACTAGTAGGGCAACCGACACTGTTACCATATGTCGTCAGTTGTATACAAATATCTGACGCTTATTTTATGTCTAGTCCACTGCCACGGCCGTGCTGGCCAGCACGGCCGTGGTGTATGGCCTCATTAGGGAAATCGACGTCGGTTACTAGTATGGCAACCGACACTGTAACCATATGTCGTCAGTTTTATACAAATAACCGACACCTATTGTATGTTTTTTTTTCTATCAGTCTGTAGACCTACTGTGGCTGGTCGTAGGATGAGAAACATGTAGTTCAGTTATGAACTACAGGTTTTATGACATCCATTGATATCAGCCAACAACAGGCCACAAACCTGCAACATTAACATGATGGACAATTATATATATGTGATTCACACTCATGTATAAGAACATTTAATTCATATTATTCTTTCATCACACGCATGTAGAAACCAGTAGCAACCTGTAGTTCCATTTATTTCATCTCTTTTCACATTCAGACACATGTAGAAACATTCATGTATTGATGATTTTCACACACATATGACAATTCATAAAAATTCATTCACATTCACACAAAATAAATTATGAGAACAAAGTTATTCTTTATTCATCATTGTCATCATTGTTAGCAAAATCATATTGAAAAAATCCCACTCTTTGCAGGGCTTTGCCCATTCTTCTCTTACAACATCTAATTCATCTCTCGTATAGGGAGCATGTACATCAAAATGCTTTGCACCTGTATTGAAGTCCTCAGTTTTAAAGACCAACAAAGAGAATGACGTACATACATAATTATAATAATATATAATAAGATTCATATATTTCATATTATCTAACGAGACTATGTATAATACCTTTTGTATGTTATCGATTTCCAATACAGCATGTTTGATGATTAGGTCCATAAATCGCATCACATAGTAGGCACATGCCCAGCCGTTGTCTTGTGTAGCACACTATAAATTGAAACATACAAAATATAAAAAAATACAAATAAGTACAGTTCACATAAATAATATATATATTAGAGTCAGGAAATTACTTTCACATTCTCCCAAATGAGTGTCAGATTTTTTTCCTGGGGACCTTTCCTCCAGCTTTTTTGTACTCTTGTAAAGCCCTATATATGTTAATGTAACATATTAAATTGCATAATTAAATAGTAATGCAGTAACAGATGTTAACAGATATAAAAACATAAAATATTTCTCACGAGAATATTGGCCTTTTAATTGCATGTCCATATAATACATCCAACTCACTCCCCGCAGGATCTAGATAATAGACGGTGAATGTCTTGGGGACAATGACTAATAACTCCCAATTCTTAGCACTACAGGTAAGAAAATAGAAAATTAATAACTCAATATCCGTAATAAAAATGTAATTTGCTTAAGTCCAAATTATAAGCAAAGTAAACTTACTCGACATTGAATGGAGTTATTATCACCGTCTTATTATTTTTACCAAAATATTCAAAAGCATCATAGCAGTATGAAGTAACTGAAGAAGGGTCTGTATTTACAAGACTAATCAAAGATGAAACCAAAAATCCCACATGGGAAAACCCAAAATCTGTACATGTCTTGTATAAGTGGCTGCAAAACATGTATTATGTATGCATTAATATATAAGAAACCAGATTTCCGTATATAAAACAAGGTATATGGATGTATAAACCAGATTTCCGTATGCATTAATCTCACCATATCCACAGCTCTATCATAGATGTGTTCAGCCATTCATAACTAAACAACTCCAAAATATCTTGTATAAATATGTTGTTTCCGAATGTTCGACCTGCATAAATATGTATCCAGAACTTCTATTACGTATGTATTAATACGTATGCTAAACTTGTATAAATAGATTGTTATCGTATGATTTACTTGCAACATTCTCCAGAATAGTAACATTTATAGGGCAATTTGGATTATGTTCGTCGATCCATACTGCCACACTCCTACAATTAGGACCTATCGAGGCGTGTAGGTCCCCTGGAAGCCAACTTGGTAGTTGAGGAGGTGGAGGTTGAGATGTAGTGGGTCTCATCTTTTTGACCTGTATATATAATTTCATATCAATTGACTCATATATATATATATATATACACACTAACAAAGTAAAGTAATGAAAATTTATCATACAATATCAATATAGAGGACATCCGCTTCGGGCCACAGTATCACTCCGCCTACTGCCTCACCAAGTGTTTCAGCATCTGGGTGTGCATGAGGCAGTGCAAGATTCATCCATCCAACGTGTATATGTATCAGGCTCACATGTACCATGCCATCTGGTACTGGACTCCCATGAAACATGCACCCTTTAAGGGTTGGGTAAGCCGATGCATCTGCAATGATATATCCTTCACTTTGTAGTCGGCATGGCTTCAACCCCTACAAATTTACGTAAAGAATGTTATATGCATATATACACAAACATATGATCATCTTGAACAGACTAGCTATTATATATGCCATAAAAATACTTACAGAGGATGTGCTAGGTTGTGGGTCTATAGGATTACTCCCAACCTCTACAGTACAAGCAGTAGGAGAAGAGAGGTTCGCCACAGGTACTGTCTGAGTGGCAGTCTGAGATGCCTGCTACTTGTTAAATGCTTCCTGGAGTCTTTTATCAACTACTTCCTTGACTCTCCTATCAATTAAGGAATCTACCTATTCATGGATAAAAGAAATGCTAGTTTCTGATTATTGAATTCCCTTTCACAATAACGTTCTAAAATAAGAATAAGTTACCTCATCTTGTGAAAGTCCCACTTTTGGGACAGGTTTGTGCTGGGATGGCCCAAAGAACGCTTTGATGCCCACACCAATGCCTGCACCCCTTACACGTCCAGGATGCTCTGGGTTACCCAGAGCAACTGTCAGTTCATCCCTTGTACCCTGAGGGATGAACTTTCCTTCCTTCCTCTGCTCGTGCAGCTCCCGCTAATCACCATCAACAAAAATTCATAAGTAAACATAACAATAATCAATATCGATAGATTGCTCTAAGAGTTGATTTTTACCATTTTTGCAGCCACCTCAGCGGTTGCGGGCTTCAGTATATCTCCCTTCTTGTTTTGCCTCCCATCTATCCACATAACATGATGAGGCAGAGGTGTGGGAGCAGTAGCAGAAGACTCTGCAGTCTCCTGAGTAGCAGTAGGCTGAGTAGACTCAGCCTGTAGTCTTTGGCAAATGCCTGCATATCCTCTTGGACCCATTGTGTGGTCATGCACATTTAGTGCATGCCTTGCTCGTTGAGCATCGCTGAAAGCCTAGTTAGTTAGCACATTGATTTGGTTAGTAACACTAAAGGTTAATCTTGAATAGGTGAATACATAAAAATGTATATAAATTAAATTGGGAGTGGCGCTTAATACCTTGAATTCATCTGTTTTTCTTTGGGTAACAAACTCCTCCCATTCTTTGGGGTCCAAGTAGTTCCATTGTTGTGTAGCTTCCTTCTTCCTATTTTTATTTTTCAAAGAGAATACAAACAAAAATTATTAGTGTAGAGTTAGTGAAATACTGATCAATGTCTAGAACTGGAATCAATCAAGAACCTATTCTCAGCATCGCGTATGTAATCTCGGGTGAAATTGCTCCTATAGTTCCTTAGGACCCTCCCACAACGTTGCATCACACATTTACGATGCAACTTTTTATCCAGATCAAATATGCTCTGCAAATTAAATAGAATTGTTATTAACTAGTATCCTAAAAATTAGTAATCTACACAAATAGAATTACAAATAATAATAACTCACGCATAGTTCCTTCCATATGTGGTCTTTCTTCCCCTTAGGAACTCTATGCCATGATTCTAGGATAGGACTGCAATGGCTGCGAGTAAAAACCCCAAGATATGAAACAAATGAGTTACGGTTCACTCCATATGGATTTCCTGCCTGATCGAAATCCACAGCCAATTTGGGTCCATTGCCCCTTTGTTGTATTAACTTGTTCATCATTGTGATGCCCCTCACTTTCTCAATTTTCTTTTGCTGCTCATCAAGTGGTGTAATTTCTTCAGCGGGTACATCACCAACCTAAAATTTGATAAAAAAACACACTTACATAATATAATTATAAATGAACATATAGATAGAAATCTCAGGGATATATTCTTAAAACTTACATTGTCAGGTAGTGCAAGCACGTCCTCACCCTCACGGTGATCATCAGCACGGTCCTGATCAACCATCTGAAAGTATACATTCAAATTATAAATTTCACATTGTAAAGTAACACTAATTGTAAAGTTCACATTGTAAAGTACACATTCACATTGTAAAGTAATTCACATTGTAAAGTTCACATTCACATTGCAAAGTTCACATTCACATTGTAAAGTTCACATTCACATTGTATGTTCACATTGTAAAGTTCACATTCACATTGTAAAGTTCACATTCACATTGTAAAGTTCACATCTACGGTTAACAGATTAGAGTTTATGCATGGTTAAAACTTTAGGCCAACAAATACATGTGTTGTCATTCTTATATATAATAAATGTGTACCACCTATCCCATTCTTGAACACCTAATCTCACTAGTAAGTGTATAATGTGTATTGGGTTTTCAAGAAAATTTCAGCAGCATTTCCCCGTTTGTTCTCTAAGTATATGTACTAAGAGAACAAACAGGGAAATGCTGCTGAAATTTTCTTGAAAACCCAATACACATTATACACTTACATCCTAAGTGAGATTAGGTGTTCAAGAACAGTCCTAAACTGGGGACTATCCAAGATTTACTCCTAATCAGTAAATCTTGGACGGGTTTCTAGGCCAACAAATTCATGTGTTGTCATTCTTATATATAATAAATGTGTATAAACTACAGGCAATATGGTTAATCCTAATCTATAGAGCATTATTAAAACCCTAATTTACTCAAACATGTATAAAAATTACCCTAATGACAAAAAGTCTAGGAATCTTTACTAGACATTATATATATAGACCTAATCATCATATTTAACATACTACATTATTAATAACCCTATTTCCGCATGTACATGATTATCAACCTTAAAACCCTATAATTCATTGAAATCATTCTAATTCAATTTAAGATGTTGGGATCGCATAATTATATACTGACATCAGAATAAATAAAAGAATCATAATTAACATGATAAACAACATACTCATCAAACTAGGGTTTTCTTGAATATCATCTAATATTCGTGTACTAACTATACCTTTGTAAAAACAAGAATAATAGAGCTTTAAGTATTATTTTTTCACAATCTATGCATTTTTCTGATCAAAACCATATACAACATGTCTATAATTGGAGCTAGCATTCATTTCCTACATTATTAGTAATATTAATGTGAATCAGAGCATTTTTTATTCACAATCAACGCATTTCCTACATTATTCGAGTAGGAGTAGGGTACCTGCTGCTTGAGGGCAGAGGAAAAAGAGGAGGAAGAAGAGCAGGAGCAGGGTACCTTTGTGGCGGCGTTGGGCACGTAGGAGCTGTGGTCGGAACGGAGCAGTGACCTGGAGAACAGGGAGCAGAGCCCTAGGAGCCGCGGCCAGCCTGGAGAGCAGCGGTCGGAGAACTGGCGGTGGCTGGCAGAAGCAGAGGCGGCGGTAGAAGGAGTAGGAGTAGGAGTGGCGACAGTAGCAGGAGCAGGAACGCCGGCGGTAGCAGGCAGAGGTGGTAGAAGGCGACAGTGGTAGGAGGCGGAGGCGGAGGCGGTAGCAGGAGCGGCGGCGGTGCACGCAGTAGTAGGCGACGACAGCAGTCCCGCACGCAGCTACTGGTGGCACCGAGGTGGGCGGCGAACAAAGAGCTAGGGAGTCGAGCTAGGGTGGCGGCGGGCCTGGAGCACAGTGGCCGGAGGACCAGCAAATGGCGGCGGTGGAGGTGAGTGGCGGCACAGGAGCGGTGAGCAGAGGAATCATCGTCGGAGCTTAAACCCTCGAAATCGAGATGAATGAAACAGAGAAAGGGGAAGAGTCGGGCTCGCACGGTGCTATTAAGTTAACATTACATGTTGGTTATTAAATAAAACCGACACATAACACTATATGTGTCGATTCTACAGAAAAACCGACACTTATTCTCAACTATATGTGTTAGTTTTATCTAAAAAAAACGACGTCTATCTACATATACCGATTAAAAAAATTGTTTTCGATTTATGACCATAGTCATCGGTTTATATAAAAAACCGACGCTCAAAGGGTGTGAAAAATTTCCCACGGAGGGCCCGGGAAAACCCATAAGCGTCGATCGCTGTTGTAAAACTGACGACCAAAATGTGCCCAATTTCTGTCTCGCGAATAACCTTTAGTCATCGGTTTATTAGTTAACAACCGACGCAATATGTTAAATTTTGGAGGTAATTTTTTTCACTTGAAATTTTGGATTTGGCGGTTAATTTTAGGCGTCGGTTTTTTATTAAGGAACCGACACTGAATAAAAGCGATACCCGTGTCTGGTCGCCCTTCACAGATTGATGTCGGTTTATTTTATAAACTGATGCTGTATTGTTTAGGTGTCGGTGTATTATTACAACCGACGACTTTAAAAGTGACGTTATAAGACATTTCTATAGTAGTGGGAAAACAAACATGAGTTCTATACTTTGTTTGTTTCATTTCATGATATTGTTCAAACATAGTTTGGTATTAATATACAAATTCTTCAAAGTGATGGTGGTGTAGACTTTGTGAATTATAATTTAGAACCAGTTTCTAGATAGCAAGGGAATTCTTCACCAACTCTAATGCCCTCATGATCCTACTCAAAATTGAGTTGTTGGTGACATGCTTTTGAGAAGGGTTCATCTATGGTGATTGAAGTTAGTTTACCTAAGTACTTCTGGTCTTAAGCCTTTGCTACTTATACTTACTTGGTAAACATATTCCCCTCTTCTATCTTAAATATGCAATCTCCCATTGATTTTTTTTAATAAATCAAAGGCATGTTTAAATTCATCTTCGCATGTTTGGAACTTTGTATTTTCCTTATTTATGGCATTACACTCATGAAAAATTAGATCTAAGGTCTTTGTTATGTGTGTTCATTGGCTATTGTAAAAAACATAAAGGACACACAATTTTTCACACTTCTTCCATGATGATTTTTGTTTCAAAACATGTCATATTCAATGAATAGGTTTTCTCATTTAAAAATAAAGGTGAATCCACAACTCCTTGTGACGAGTCCCTATTTTTCTCTCATTTTAATGAAAATTTCCCTAGTGTGAGAGACACAAGTGTGATGATATGCAAATCTATGATGAAACTCCCTCAGAACAAATGCCTACTGCTTCTCCTTAGTTCTCGAATTCTATCACTATTCTACCTGATATCTCTGATGTATCTAATATCCTTCTACCAAACACTTGAATACTCTTAATCACTATGCTATAAATGACACGTGTGTTCCTACTACATTTAGCAACCATTCATAATGATTGTTCAACTATTGATCTTGTTTTACTGAATAACATTTTGTCTACTTAATCTATACATAACTATATGCCTAATGAAATCAACACAAAAAGTCAACAACAAGAAGATATAAAGAGCTCTCACCCACTACATTAAAATTTCCTATAACTAAGACAACACCCTACTTTGTCCCTAACAAACACACAATGATAACCAAGGGAAAGGCTGGTGTTGTAAAACTAGATCTAAATATGCTTTAACTATTAAAGCTTCACCTCCGATACCAAGTAACGATCAGTATGCTTTACAACATCATGGGTGGAGTCAGGCCATGAGATTTGAACTTGAATCTCTAGGAAAAGATAACACTTGGTCTTTAGTATAGAGGGTTCCAAGAGAAAATATTGTGGGGTGTAAGTTGATTTTCATGTCAAAGATAAAACTAGATTCTCCCCTAGAAAGATTGAAACCAAGAATGGTTGCAGAGGGATTTCAACAATAAGAAGGTATTTATTATGGTGAGATCTTTAGCCCTATGATTAAATCTCCTACAATGAAAGTCATTTTGTCTATTGTTGTGCCTCACAAGTAGCCTATTCAACAAGTTGATGTACGCAATATTTTTCTAAATGGGGTCCTAGATAGTGATGTGTACATGTCACGACCTCTCAGATTTGTGAACAAGGAGCTTCCTAATCATATATGCAAAATTTACAAGGAACATTATGGGATAAAACAAGCTCTTTGAGCTTGGTAAAATTTCATTAGCCAGTTTCTTATAGAATGGTGCCTCATACCAAGTGTTGTTGACACCTCTCTTTTTGTCTACTCTGTCAATGTTGTTATTTCTTAAATGTTTCTATATGTAGATGAAATCTTGATTAAGAGAAATAATGATCAAGTTATCTCCATGATCATTACAAAGCTCGAGTCAAAATGAACTCTTAGAAATCTTGGTTATATACATTACTTCCTTGGGATAGAAGTTGAACATAATGTCACATGAAGTCTTTTACACTAATGTAAGTATGCATATGATCTTCTACAACTAGAAAAAAATGTTGGACTGTAAATCTGTTACCACCCTAGTCAGTCATTCTTTTCTCAAAGATTACATAAGTCTGTAAGGGACATCATTGCCTAATACTAGTTCTTACAGACACATTTTTGGGTCATTACATCACCTCACTCTCACAAGACCTGTATCACTTACGGGGTTAAATCTAGCATGTCAATTTCTTCAACAGTCCCACAACCATGAGTTTGTCTTTGGTAAAAGGGCTATTATGATACAATAAAGGAACTATTAATCTTGGTGTTCAAACATATATAGACTCAAACTTATCTATTGTTAGCTTCTCTGATGGTGACTAGGCCAGATGCATGCATACAGGAAGAAGAACTATGAGCTTCTGTGCTTTTCTTGGAAGGAAATGTGTGTCCTGGTTGTCTAAGAAACAAACAACTAATGCTAAATCTAGTACAGAAGCTTAATATCAATCTTTATCACTCATTGCAGTTGAGTTGAACTTGTTTTCTTTCCTTTCACTTGCTGCATTTAGACTTGATATTTATCATTATGTTTAAGATGAACCACTCGTACATGGAAACGTGTATACATGGTTTTGTATTTATAATTATTCATTATAGGGAAGCATGGTAATCTGTCTTATATCATATTATCATTGTGTACATATAAACATCATACCCATATTGAGGACAAAGGTCATGGAACCTATCTATCACATATGACAGACTTCCTTATATCATTGTATCATATACTTCTTAATCACATTGACATAAATACAACTCACAACTAGAGATATGACCTCGAACACACTCATATAGAAGGTGATTGAGGAAAAGTGAGGAGCATACCTCATTTGGATTCTAGAGAACCCACATATATTTGATGATATATGACTCCTTGTACCTTATCAAAATCCTGAGTTTGCTAAAAGGATACACATTTTGCTACCTCAATTTTCAAACACTAATGTAGTTATATGGTAAAAAAAACTACAAGAATGGGAGTTTCACTGACCAATTAAGACAATGACTCATCTTTCATCAAGAAAAGCACATTTCAAACCTTGGTACTATGGTATGCACTAATAAAGCATTAAATGCAATAAAATATGAATTCAAACTCAACATGCAAATATATAATTATAATTCCACCAATTCACCCATAAAATGGTCATACCATAATGGAGGCTATAAATCCATTCTTAGTTGCTAGAATATTATCACTTAAAAGTAAGGAATCATTAATAAAATTTTGATACAAAAATTTTATTGTATGGGTTCAATGCGGAAACATAGTAAAAAGTTTGAACATTGCCATTTTGAGAATACTATAAGTAAATCTTAAAATTTTAAACAACATTATAGTATCCCATCACTAGAATAGTAATAAATAGTAAGGAGGGTGATAATACCAAAGTTCACCAAGTTATTGACAACCCCCACCACAAGAATGTCATTTTTTGCTCATATAACATGTATTAATAAGATTCAATAGTTGCATGTAGAAATTGATTGACAAAGAATAGTATATAGAGTCTAATTAACTCAACATAAAATATGACAATCTCTAGCAAGTGCATTCACAAAACCTAGCTTCTCCGCACAACCCAAAAAATGTACTCCCTTTCTAGCTCCAGATTCAACTATGCCAATAAAGGGACAAGTTGATATCTTTAGGTAAAGAGAAATGTTTCAAATCATAAAGAATGATCCTTCAATAACTAGTTGACTAAAAAATCATTCAAGAAGGTAGAAGAGAGAGGGAAAACTTTGGACTCCTATAAACACAAGGTTAGGATTAAATATTCTATATTTTAATCTTCAGCAATATAGCCAAAGCACCAACATGAATGGGATTTGCCACCTAGATTCCCGTGTTATATATCAATAAGCATTTTCATAGATTAAAAATCACTAATAGATTTTAGGATCTAAGTGATCACATATTTATAGATTTAGTGGGAGAAAATTGTATTTTTAGCCCAAAATAAGTCATTTTGGGTATTCCCATTGATAAAAGTGGTCCAAAAACATGACAAAAGTGGTCCCAAAAATGACTTAAGCACCCACATTAGGACCCAATCACATAAATTTACCTACTCCTAGATCACACTCATTGCCAAGCTGGCATAATGTGGCTACATCATGTTTGTCTCCCTGTTATAATCCACTGCTTGAAGTAGTTTGAAGTGGTCGCACTTTAGTCATGACCTAGAACACATCAACTGCCATGCCAACCTGATGTATCCCAAAGTGGTCACATCGAATGCAAGGGGTGGTCAAAGTGACCCATCGGGGGCCTAGCAAGTAATCTTCATGCATGAATCTATCTAATCAATGCATCCATGCACTATGGTACATATTTTAAGTCCATCACTTTAAAATTTAAGTTGAAATATAATTTTAATTTTTAATTTCCTGTCATTCAAAATATATTTTTTCATTATCATACAAAATGATTTTAAATATTTTAATAATATTAAAGCATCCAATAAATCATGCAAATTAAGAAAACAAAGCACAAATAAAATAAGGTAAGGTTCAAAGTCTTGTATAATGGATATAAATCCATTTAGCCCACCATAGGATCTTAGGGTTATTGATCCAACTAAGGGTTCATGCCTCAATCCGTGTGAATAATAAAATATAGGGCTCATTGGCCAACCACCTACATCAACATCAGGTCCAAACCATGCTAAGTAGGAAAAATGTTAGTTATGCTAAACTCCAAGTTACCCAAAATCAACATACTTGGTTAAACTAGTTAAAGATTTCATTCACTAACATCATTACATAAGTATGATTGTCATATAAAAAGGAGATATAGTGTAATACACACTCATATTTGACTCCAATTAGGGTTTTTAGTCTCGCTTGTACATTTAAAAGTTATGGTACTCCACCAAAACATATGATGATTCCTATATTGCTACAAGTAATATTGTGTCCCTTCCATAGATTCAATGCACTAGGAAAGTCCAACATTGTTCATGGCATTCCAATCCAGTGTGATTTCTTGTAATTGAGTCCAATTACTTGTCTATTGGCAAACAATCTCATTTCCACAACACCCTATAGACTTTTGAATTATTGATTAATATCAAGAGAAGAACCATAGTTTGAGGTCAAAATGTTATACTTGACCATTTTCCTCACAACCAACTATACCTCACATAAGGAAGTCATTCATTAGTCAGACTAGGATTTTCATCATATACTCACAAGAATGCAACCTAAAATGTTTTATTGAAAGATATCTTGATTTAATCTCATTTTATCAAACATGTAAATAAATTGTATGATGGCATACTGAAATGAAATAAATATAATTCAAGTAAGTTTAGAAATAGAATAGTGTTTTATGTATACCTCAAAAATACATCAGTATGGTAAAGCATAAGAACACTACTATTTGAATCCCCATTTTCCATAACCCATATTACATCTAAACTTCCATTTAAGCACATTTAACATTCAATTTCATAAATTTGTATGAATAAATATAATTTCATAATTCAAACATCTAAACTAAGAATTGGATTACTCACCCTTAGAGGATTGGGTTTTCTATACCACAAGAACCGTGTGATCCAAAACTCAGCTCCAAAACTCTTCCAAATTGGAACTGTTCCACAACATCCACCAATGATCCTAAATGTAGATCAAGGAGAGGATATTAAGAGTTATAGACTTGAACTAGGGTTTCTAGTATAGATGACAGAAGATTTTTACCAAAATGAGTTATAGGATACAAAGATGAGATTAGGTGATGAATAAATAAGAACTTACCAAGAGTCAATCTCTCGACTGGTCAGGAATATGATTACTATCTTGAACATGTCTATTGTGTTCTTTTAATCTTCTTGAATGTATAAAATGTTATATATAGTCTACTGCTGCCACATTACCTTACATAGGGATTAGATGATGGTAAGATTGCATTTAGGACATTTGGAATACTATTTGTTGTTAGGAAAAAAACCTTGAAAATATGTAAAAGTTTAGATATATTAAACTCCAAGTCACCCAAAGTT
This sequence comes from Alisma plantago-aquatica, assembly GCA_963693085.1. Classification (NCBI taxonomy): domain Eukaryota; kingdom Viridiplantae; phylum Streptophyta; class Magnoliopsida; order Alismatales; family Alismataceae; genus Alisma; species Alisma plantago-aquatica. The sequence continues at coordinate 884,198,706 of OY856410.1, forward strand.
GATAGACTTGGTGAAAGTAGTTTAACAAATCACTTTACTAGGATTGTTCTATGAAATTGAGATGTTGTTTCATATGAACCCATATTTAGTTGATCTTAGAAAGCTATTTATTCTCAATTAGGGCTTTTGGTCTCTCATGTATACACACAAATATACTGCTCCACTCAAACTTCTACCAATCCATAAATTGCTACAAGTAAACTCATGTCCCTTCCCTAGATTTTTTACACTAGGAAAGACCTACTCCACTCATGGCATACCAAGCAGAGAGAATCATGTCACTCTTGGAATTAAGTCTAATTACTTGTCTATCAACATACAAATATTATTTCAATAACACCCCATATATTTTTAAATCATAGATTAATATCAAGAGCAAAACCATGATTTGAAGTCGTACATGTCATAGTTGACCATTCTTCTCATAACCAACTATACCTCATATAAATGAGTCATTCACTAGTTAGACTAGGATCATCATCATATACTTATACAAATACAATATGGATTTTTTTTGAAGATATCTTAATTTGAGTTCATTTTGAGCACAACTTATAAGTAAACCCTAAGATGTAATGTTGAAATGAAATCTGAATTATTCAAGTATGTTTATATATATAACAAAAGTATTTATGCATACCTCAACAGTACATCAATATGCTAACGTTTAAGAACACTAAAGTGTGAGCCCCATTTTCCATTACCAATATTTCACCTAGATTTCCATTTTTAGTTGATTCTTGTTGAATAGATAGAAATTGCACAACAAAAACTTGTAAACTAGTAATTGGATTACAAAACTCTAGATGTTGGTGTTTTATACCAAAATAACATGGAAATTTAAGCCTTAGATCCAATGTGTTACGGAGTGGGTTTCTTCCACCAAATCCACCAACAATCCTAAATCTAGGTCAAAGAGAGGAAGATAAGAATCATTGACATGAATTAGGGTTTCTAGTAGGGATGATGGAGGATTTTGTCCATTATGAGTTAGATTAGAAAAAGATGAGATTAGATGATGAACAACTAAGAACTTACCAACTTGTCAATATCTAGATCGGCCATGGATTGGATTATTAGATTGAATCCACCTAAATTTCAAAATCACATCCATGCATCTTCTTTTCCAGATATTTGAGATTATCAAATGTAGAAAACTATTAAATAGGTCTAGGAATGGAACATGCCATTATATAGGAGTAAGATGGTGGTAAGATTGCAATTAGCCTATTTGGCTTGTTGACATGGTATGATACTTGCCCAGGTAACACATGAAGTCGATGATGACTAGGCTAGCAACAATTCCTAGTTGAAACCCACTATAGATTTTGTACACTGACAATAACATGTTAGTGATGATGCTAGATTATCAATTGGCTATCTTCCCTAGCAGTTGGGGAACCATCTAGTTGTTTAGAGTACAAGACAAGTTTTCTCAGCTAAGTGTCTTGACTTAGCCTAATTCCACGTTAAGTCTTCTATAGTGACCTCCCGAGATCCTACTAACGGGTCTAAGGGATTTCAGACCTTCACGGTCACTACATAACAATTTTCAATCATCAATGAAACTTAAAGGAATATATTTATATTATTTTCCATCATATTCTATAAGTGAATGGCCTAAGTACCCCACAACCAAAATTTACCTAAACTCAAGGTTCCACTACTCCAAGCCCTGCTAATCAAGCACAAGAAAGTGTATGAAAATTTAAGCAAGTAAAAACATTAAGTGATACTAATCATGAGTTAACCTCTTCTTAAACATGACTGGGGCTAAAGCACTATCTCCCCCAAAACAAGTAGTTGACATCATAGGGTAAAGAATGATTTTGCTATATGGAGGCCATCTAGGAAAAAATCTAGACGACATGTACCATATGTACCCTGCGGTGCTATCAATGCCTAGCATGCTACCCAAACTCTGATGCAATTGAAAAATTAAAAAAGGGGAGAGAGTGGAAGAGGAGAGTGGGGAGAGGGGGATTGGGGAGAGAGTGATTATTAGTAGATGCTACTTTTTCCAACATGAGAGAGAAAATTTTGAGGGAGAGAGAGAGTGAGACGAGAGTGGGGAGACGGGAGTGGGTAGAGAGAGTGGTTGTAGGAGAGAGAAAAAAAGAATAAGTTATTCTAGTTAATAACTTTTAAACCTTAATAAATTTCTTGACAAAATAAACACCACTACACTCTTTATAAAAATATATTAAAACAAGATCAAGCTCGACATACTTTGAAAAATAAATTATATAATCTAAAAGAGGAGAGACAATATGATTGTAAAAAGTCAAAAGGAGGACAAATATATCAATTTTTCTTGTAACTTTCAATCTGTAATGGAAAAATTATGTTCCTTACAAAAAATGTTTAAAATAAGACCAATATCAACATAGTTTTGATAGAAAAATAAATCACAATATTTTCCTCTTATTATGCATATTTTCTCTTTCCTTAAAAAAATTGAACCTAAAAAAAGTGCAATCGGACTTGAGATAATGTACAATTTGATCGGAGATAACGTACAAGTAGATCAGAGATGACATACGGTTGGACCTTATATAATTTCCAACTGGACCAGAGATAATATATAGTTAAACCAAAAATAACAAACTATTGTATAAGAGATAACACAAAATTTCACATATAGTAACATAGAATAACATGGAATGACATGAGATAACATGAGATAACACACAATATGACATGGGATAACATACAATTTGACTTGGGATAGCACACAATTTGACATGGGATAATATGGGATAATATGGAATGACATAGGACAACACATAATCTGATATCACTACTAGAATTCCCACTTTAAACAGAACATTGGGATGACATAATTGTAAATAATGCCACAATATTCATCAGTGATCCCGTTTAATTATCAAACTCTAACGACAAACTAAGTTAATTGTCGTAAAAAGAAAATACAATGAAAAGTGCATTCTCCACCCAATCCCACTACCCACGTGTGCGACACACATCTTCTCCGCCGTCTGCCAAAAAGAGGGCAACTGCTTCCCCACTTCTCACTGGCCCTCATATGTGCTCGTCCACACTACAAAGGTGCGGGATTGAGATATCTTTGGTGCACGTGGCACTCAATCAGTTCCCTAGATGCGGTCCTTCTGTATACCAGATTTCATCGCCAATAAAAATGCTTTCGAGAGTACTCCGACGGACGGTGTACACGACTACCATCCTCGGCGATGCATACAATGATCGGTTGGAACCTATACTGGTATGTGTCCCTTCGTCTTCCTTTTCTTCTGAATTCCTTTCAACAATCAGCATCTCTTGTCTTCCTTTTAGTTCTGATTGGTTCACAGTAACTGGGATGAAAACCAGAGGAACTACAGTTCCTAATAAAAAAATATGGTGATTGGTTTTCGGTAACCAATGAAAACCATTTTTCGGACCATAACTGGACTTTCGTGTGTATATATACGCTCAAGTTTCTGAGTTTCAGCTAAAATAGAGGGAAAATGACTCCATTTCTCATTTCTCATGAAACATCAAGGATAACGAGGAGCCGTCGTTGTCAGAGGTCTGCTTCACCTCTATGAGTATGGAAAATCATCGCAGATATCTTGATTAATACTGACGGCTTCGACTAGATAATGTTGAAGTCACACAACAACTCAGGGCCTTCGACGCCGACTTCACAGGGATGCCATTGCCCAAGCAATTCCACCATGATATTTCACATGTTTGAAAAGATCGATGTCGTGGTGGATGATCCATGCGGCTGTCAAGAAGTAGCTCCATACCAACTCTTTTGAAAACAACAAATCCAACAAAAACATTCTACTTTGCAGATGGATTGTGAATTAGGTGGGCGGAGAAAGTAATATCATAGTTGTGTTTTCATCCTATTGCACTGCTTCTATTCGATAAAATGCCATATATAATAGCACATCATGCATGTGTGTGTTGTATATCTCAGAATCAAATAGATCAAAATAGGCCAGCTCACTCTGTGATTCTAGACATCCCTCCAGAGTGCGGGTAGCTAGATTGGGGCATTGAAGTCCCCGTGTTATCAAATCATTAAGAAAATAACTTGCACATCATCCTTTTTCTATCATATGAAAATAGTTATTATCGTGTGTTGTAGCATAATTAAAATTATGTGCTAAAGCATGTTGAAGTTATGTAGCCATTGTTCATCAATGGACTAATTATATCATTTAGTTTGGTACATAAAAAACATATTTTATTGAACATGAATGTGGATATATATATATATATGTATATTGTAGTTTGATACACAACAAACAAATCACATGGAAACTATCTTTTTTTGGAGAAAAAAAAAAGTTAAACCAATTACCCGAACCCATTTTCCAGAAAGTGAACTTAAGTTCCTGAAAAATGAGTTCCTTAAAAACTGTACTTACATCAAACAAATCAGAGCCTTACTGTTCTGAGCCCTCCATACATTGCCCTAAATTTCATGTCACCCAACCTCTAAAATTCACTTCTGATACTATATTGTGTCTGACTCCTCGTGATTTGGGTAGAAATATAAGATTTGTTCTATGTTGTGTGTGTCTTCTGTCCACTACATTTGCTTTCTGTGGTGGCATAGTGTGCTTGCCAGGTAGATGTTTAAATTTTTCATCGATGTGCATCCCTTTTATATATTTGAATCTGCGATTAGGGCCAGTTTGGTATGGCTACATTCAAGAACACGAGTTGCAATTGCACTGTGTTTTTCAACTAAGACGTTTGGTTCTGCACAACTACAAACCATATCCAGAAAACCAACTACACGGCTGCTGCCAGACCTATAGAAATTTGGGAAAACCAACCGCGCATGATTTGGGCACAGTTGGTTTTTTGTGGCCCTCCTGCTGCAATAAAATGGTTGTATTCACTGTAGCTCTACTTGTTAGACAGTATGAGAAGAGAGTTGGACCTGAACGACACATAGGAACTGCACGATGCCAAATTAAAATAAGCCAACAAGACTAGTACAAAGTGCACACAACCAAACTGTTTTTGCGTAATCCATTTTCCTAATTTCAAATTCCTATTTTGAAAACCAGACGTGGAAATTAAACCACGCGCAGCCAAATTAGCCCTTAATGGATTAGCAAGGAACAATAACAACTAACAACCTTTCTACAAGATTAATTCATCCTTTAAGAAAGTTCATCACACCATTGATCAATTTGTAGACCGAAAATGTGCCACCCAATCTGTTAACTAAATTTGATTTAGATGTTTGACTTTGTATTTCTTTCTTCTTGGTTGACAACAAGGAATTGATCATTTTTCATCTGAAATTCTATCATAATATAATTGACGAGTGTCCATTACATTCTATATTATTATTTTATCATTATATAATCTTGCACATTCTTGTCAAATTTATGGATGATTATGTGTTCTTATTCACCTCTTCAAATGTGTACTCCATGTTGCATTTAACAGCAAGCAATCCCATATCACTATTGTTGACCTGTATTTTTGTTGATGTTAATTTATAACTACCTTCTTGCTATGTCTCTTGTATAATATAGTGATCATTTCACTATTTTTGTTCAGTAGTATATGATATAAAATATTCTTCTTCTAGACTATTAGAACATCCGGACTATAGAGTTTAGATTATGTGAAGTAAATACTTTCTCCTTTTAGAATCCACGCTAAGTGTTATCACAAAAGATTGCCATGAACAAAATGTTGTTACTTTGTTAGTTATGATTTTTTTGGTTGTTATTTGAGTATGATTTTATTTTGGTGACATTAAAGGACTATAAAATTTTTTGAAGTACATGTAGTTTAAAATATTAATATATAGATGCTAAATTTGCAACAACCAATCACATGGAAGTAATCCTTCAAAAAAAGTAATTATTAAACCAATTACCTGAGCTGAACTTGTAGGAGCTGAACTTCACTTCCTCAAAACTGAGTTCCTTAAAAACTCTAGTTATAGGGAACCAATTAGACCCTATTTGTTGAGTCTTATATTCTTCTGATATTGGAAGATGACAACATGTCAAAGATAACACAAAACTTTCAATTAGATCTTTTTACTTCTGTGATTATGTATGCACATGAGAAATAAAATCCAGCACAACAATTTCTTAGATGTTGGAAGGTTCTCCTATTTTTTAATCTTTATGCTACTGCTTGAACATGTTGGGTAGTACATTTACCTAATTTGGGTCAAAATATACGGTGTATATTTTTGTAATAAACATGAAGTTTTAATAACATTTGACATTGAATCCAACACACTATAAGGAAACTGATTTTCCTATCTTACTCATCTACCCCGCAAGCTCACAAACTCAACCTTTGTCACTGCCCTTTCTAATCCTATACAATGAACCAAACACACCCCAAGACTAATGGGAGATGTGCTACATGGTCCAGTCATAATCACACTAGGTGGACTTGGATGTAGACATTCTAAGCATGCAAAATGACACTACTACAAAAAATGCTTTTTACAACAGTTCCTTTTCTCAATTTACAACAGGTGTTAACCGTTGTATTAGATCGCGTGGTCTTATGGGGGGTTCTGTACACAACATGTGATCGCATGTTGTAATAGATGTATTTTATACAACAGTTGAAAGATGTTGTCTTTTAAGGAATGGCTTGTTATAATATGGGTATTTTACACAACATGTGGTGCACCTGTTGTAATATATATTATACAACAGTTGAACGACGTTGTCTTTCACTAAACACACCCGTTGTAATAGGGGTATTTTTTACAACATGTAGTTTTTCCGTTGTAATATATATTATACAACAGTCGAAGCATGTTGTCTTTCACTAAACACACCCGTTGTAATAGGTAGGTATATTATAACATGCAGTGCACCTGTTGTAATATACATGTTTATACAACAGTTGGAGTATGTTGTCTTTCCAAAACATTTAATAGTTATAATAGGATTGTTTAGACAACATGGTGTGTGTCTGTTGTAATATACACAATTTATACAACAGGTTATGCATGTTGTAGTTCACTAGAAACACCTGTTGTAAATTGTAATAGGTGTGGATAACACAACATGTGTTGTTTGTTGTAGAATCATACATTTTACAACATATCATTAACTGTTGTCTTTGATTAGAGTTTAATAGGTCATATATATCAAACCAATTGTATTGATCAAATTAACCATATTATTAATAAATTATAATAAATATACAATTATACTTTTTCATTTCACAAACAAACACATAGTTGAACAAAATTTCCATCAAACCTTGAAAGAAACTTGTACTAAATTTAATTAATATTAAATCACCCATACAAAGGTTCCATAATACAAAGTACTGGGTATCCTCTCTAGAATCGAACTAAAAACTAACTAAAAAAGTTTCACACATTGGTCTATGCTAAAGAACAAATGTCTCCCCCACATGTCACATAATCTTATGTGTGCTCAAGAACACATGTCGCCCACTCGTTCCGTACCTCATCAATTTCTTCTTGGTTGAAGCAACAACCAATATACTTCGAATAATATTGTAATCATATGACAAATATATCAACATATTGTGATTTTTTCAATTTATTTAGAAATTTGAACAAAATAAAAGAATATAATGTTAAGTAGCTTACACATTCAGGAATATTTCTATTTCTCGCATCAAAGATGTCTTTCATATACTTCAGCACATAATACCCGCAATCTGTATTGTTCGGCTATTTTGGACACTGTACAAAATAAATATTAATTTGTTATCCAAATAATTGTGAGAACTTGTTAGCAAATAAGAGGATGGAAAGGTATAAATAGCTAGAAAACTTAATAAAAGGTATGTGTAAACATAATCAAAAATTCTATAAGAGTGAAAAGGCATGGTTTATTGCTGAAGAAGGCGTGGTTTATATGCCATACTGGATGATGCAAAACTTGCTCTTGCAAGAGGGGGATTTTGTAAGAGTGAAGAATGCCGCCCTTCCAAAAGGAACCTTTGTTAAACTGCAGCCTCACAACATTTAAATTCAATTCAAGTAGACCACTGTCAAGCAAACAATCATTAAACTCCTGCATACATTCTAGAAAAAGGCTCTTTACAAACTTATTAAATGTCCTTACAATTGGGATCTACCTATAGGGTCTACTTGTAAACCCAAAGTGTAATATCTTGTTTCAAAGGATAATTCCCGAGCAACTTGATGATATTGACCCAAAGAAGATATAATCGATATATGTAAAAATAAGAGCATTTGTAAAAATAAGACCATATCAAATCAAGTAGCAAAATCTGAAGAAACTAGAACAACACTTCTATTGGTGAATCAAAAAGTAGTATTTTTCTGGATCAAAATGGTAAATTACCTTAATAATTTCCCATTTCAAATTCTTCCTATATTGCACATCTCTCTTTTGATAAACTTTATGAGTCATATTCAAATTCATATCAAGAATTCTATGCATTAGTAACCATATATGGAACTTTCAATACATGTATTATGTAATTGAAATTGTTTTATGAAGTACTTACAACTGCATGAGTTTTTCCACGTTCCCACATAATTTTTCTCGTAACGGTTAAAGATAGTGGCACTTACCCCACATAGGGTAGAAGACGTAAAGTATCCAATGTCCCCTACGCATACATGAGTATTACATTTTAAGATTAATGTATTTTTAAGCAACATTTAAAGTAAACAAATAACAGACAATCACTCTAATGAACTGATCTGCTATGTACTGTGCATGAGTCTCCACTTTATCATTGTATAACAGATCTATAAAATGTGGACATATAAATCCAAATATATTAAATACATTTCCCAAGGTCACTTTGTTGAACAAATTCCTACAAAAAAACACATATTTAGTCTTTGTACTTGTATAGAAACTTGCATAGAAACACATATTTAGTCTTTGTACTTGTACAGAAACTTGTATAGAAACACATATTACTCGTATAGAAACTTACTTTATGTACACTGATATGTGCGAGGCTTCTAGTTGTTCTTTATCATGGCATATTTTAACCAATTCCGGTGTGATAATCAGCTCATGTGTGTAATCTACTACATCTTCAGACATCTGAAGAGAGATGTTATGATTCTCATCATCTTCCACATACACCATCAATAGTTTCAACTTCGTTGGAGGCTTTTTGCATGTCGGCTTGATGGGACTTGAGACTTCATCATAGTTTTTTCTAGTTTTTGAATTTCCTATTTGTGTGCTTATTGATTCCCTCACTTTTCTTTGAGACAATGAGTCTTGGGATTCGTTGCATATGATTATAAAAATAAAAAATATAGTTTATTAATATACATGATTCATTTCAATAAATTAATAAAAACATTGTCAAGTTATCACATATACCTTCATATTTATTTTGATCAATTCTATAGGCCAAGGAAGGTAGGTGCCTATTCTTTGACAAACTTGATAAACTTTAGCGATATCTAAAGGTATTGGCACACTTTCTTCAGGCATCAACAAGGTATCAATTATCACTTTTTTGTGTTTTGGATCCAATGCCACATTGTGAAGGATAATTGGCTCATTTATATGAGATATATACACCCTTCCATCAACTACTGAACATAATGGATTATCTAACATCAAAATACACTTGTAAAAGCCCTACAAAAATCTCAAATATAGATATTGTTAACATGAGAAATCACAATCTCTAAAATTTACTACATAACAGACTTGTTGATTACCTCAGGTAGATGTGAGAATTGTGCAAGTGGGCAATTAGATTTGGAAGGACAAACGGGCAGAGGAAGGATGGATGGGCGGAAGAAGGATGACCGGAGGGAGACTTTGGCCCATTCGTGGGAGACTTCAGCGACAGAGGGGTGCCGGAGGAGGGGATCGTTGGACTAAAGATGCGCGTGCGGGAGACAGTCGGGATCGCTCCTTCTTTTAGATAGTGGAAGGGCTTGTTTAGTGTGGGAGAAGTTGGATCCCCCGCTGAGAAGAGGAAACAAAACTCAAAACCTCTGCATGACTAATATATATGTAGGTTAATTAATTTTTTTAAAATAACATGTAAATATATGTAGGTTAATTAGTTATTTAGTGAAAAACTATCATTGTCATGACCACATAAAATTTAATTTTGTTCAAGAGACATCTCAAACAAAAATCCACCCATATTGCCAGTGAGGTAGTAGTTTGGGTGGTTAAAAGGTCGGCTCCCCAATAAAGGGACCCTGGTTCAAAACTCATCTCCTCGGAAATCGATTTGTCCCGTCACATAGGCCGGCACAATGTGTGATTTAAATGTTCTCCCCGTTGTGCGGGTAGGCAGGGGGGGACCAAGGGTTTACACCGCTAGGGTGGGTCTCGCTTAATCGCGGATCTTCCTCAAGGGTGGTTACCACATATCTATAAAAAAAACCATATTGAGAAAATTAAATTGCAAAAAAGAACTTGTACCCATATTTGACTATAATTTTATAAAAAAATCATGATCTGATTACATGTTCATGAAAAAATTCTATAAAAAGAAATAGCGTCCGGCTCGGTTCACAGTATATAATAAGAAGTAGGAGTCTATTGTAGATACAACAACATGTATAGCTTGTTGCATAGTCACAAATTCAGCATTCAGCATTATTTGGTGAGGTTGAAAATTTACGTATTCGGGAATTATGTGGGAACTTCGGATAAAAAAGGCAAAGATATGATAATAGTTTCGATCAACCATTCTGGAAAAAAATGGATACAATTCAGATATATATATATATATACAAATTTTACTTGGTAATTTGGTACAAAAAGTTCAACAATTATCAAGATTCATACATGTACATAAAACTACAACGTTACCACAATGGTCAATTTGGTAAAATCATAGCTGTAGAATTTAGTTGAGAAACAAAAATATGTACAATTGATAAACATCGACTTTTAAGGGTCTGACTGGTTTGGTGTAACTGAAATTTCCCTGGAACTCATTTTCCTGGAAGGCTCCGATTGGTTCAGTGTAAGTAGAGTTTTTTTGGAAGGAAGTGCAGTTCCTAGAAATTGAGTCCAGATGATTGGTTTAAAAATCAAAGTTTTTCAGGAAAATGAGTTCCATGTGATTGGTTTGCTGTAATTTTATTACACTACATGAAATGTAATGTACCACAAACATCACAAACTTTATATTTTGCAAATTATATCATATCTATTTTAAATAGAACTTCATAAGCAACAAAGTATTATTCATAGGCTTATCCCTAAGTACATATGATTTTTTAATACATGGATAATTTCGATGTCGTCTCTTGCTCAAGATCAACATGATCATCATTATCAAAATGACATATGTTTGTTGACGTTCCTTACAACCAATATAATCAGCCATCTACATAAAAAAGAAAATAATCCATATATGTTTAAACAAAATTTCTATGCAAACAAGTGATATTACATAAGTTATACTGATGTTTAATCAGTAGTAGAACTGTATTTTGCTTTACAAAATTTATATGATACGAAGAATATGACAGTCACCCAAATACTATTTGGTAAGAATCCCTTAATGACATGTTCATAAACATCTTCCTTTGATTTTAAATACCTATTGCTACAAGTTTTGCATGGACACAACAATTGATTGCTTCTTAAAGGCCTTTGATGAAAAAGAGCATAGTATATGAATGCAGACAGCCCCTCTCGAAAGTCTTTACTAAGGAAACATCTTTCAATGTACATCCAACTCCTATAGGCTAAGTAATCCATCTACAAAAATAATAAATAATATATTTAGTATCATAGTAGGAAAATAAGTTGATCATCCATATGACAACAATAAAAATACTTCTCTAGATATTTTGTTGAACTCCTTTTCCCTAGATTGCAAGATACATTCTCAAATAAATTTTTATTGGAGATATGCCTATTTTAAATAATCTTCTTTTTTATGATATTTTTTTGCATCTAACATAGCACATAAAGTTGAGCATTTCAAATTGTATTGAATGTGTTATTGAAATTAGGAATTTATTAATTTGTTTTTATCTTCTTTAAATCTTCATGTTCTAATGTGTAACAACATGACATTATTCAACATTACAATATCTTCATCATTAAATGAAAACAATGATCAACTAAGATCATTTGACTTAACTAAAATAGCATTATATTAAAGAGTTGTATTTGAATTATGACTATGCCATTTGAAAATATATGAACCAGAAATACATATCACTACAGAATGTTTGAAAAAAATTATAACGTGCACATCTAAGTATAGTAATTGTCTACAACATGACATTATTCATGTGTTATAGAAAAACTACTAATAAAAATTGGAGCAAGATATGCCTTATTTAATTAATTTCTTTATAATATTTTATTGCATCTAACATAGCACGTCAAGTTGATCATTTAAAGTTGTATTGAATGTGTTATTAAAATTAGGAATTTATTAATTTGTTTTTATCTTCTTTAAATCTTCATGTTCTAATGTGTAACAACATGACATTATTCAATATTACAATATCTTCATCATTAAGTGTAAACAAAGTTCAACTAAGATCACTTGACTTAACTAAAAAATCTATCATTTGTAGAGAAAAAATACAAGTAATGTAGTTCACAAAACAAACTTAGCATGCTCTTTAAAAATATTATATATCTAGTTGATCTTAATTTTTTACCATGAATAAAATAAATAAAATAAAAACATGTATATCAAAATTTTATTTCATTATAAAACAATGATAAGAATTTGGATATGCATGAGATAAATGTAATTAATTCTAAAAGTAAATCATTGCTAATAATTTAGTTGATATAGGTATTACAAATGGTTGTTTGGTATCATTTGGGAAAGAAAGGATAAATGGAAAAGGAAAGGGAATGGACAAATTATTAAAAATGGTTGTTTAGTAACATGTGGGAAAGAGAGGATAACTGAAAAGAAAAAAGAATGGAAAAGTTATTAAAAAATGTGTCTTCATCGCTATGCTGAACAAACATGATTTTTTAAGGTAAAGAGGACTTTAGCCTTATGGCGATCTAAAAAAGTGACAACGGCGTGCTCTAGGATGCTATAACAAATTTAAATATAAGCAACCTAATATAATTAATTAGAATAATGATGATAGATCATGTATTGTAAAATTAAGATATATACTATTTTGGCCTATGTATAGAACAAGGTTAAGATTTTTGTATCCAAGTAATACATACTCAATGAGAAACTAGGTCATTAACTTATATAGTTGAATCAACAATGTACGTCAATAATGATTTTTTAATACTAACACTAAGATATTGTTAATACCACTTGAAAATATTCGATTATCAAGAGTATGTAATGGTGATAAACCTGATTTTTTAGAGTGATCTAATATTATTAATTAAAATATGATCTCACATAATTATCAGCAACATGAAAAAAAATTAAGATCAGAAAATATTACTAAATATGGCATTGACAACAATTCCAACAAAAAGAGAACCTAAATCAAACTCAAGGCACGAAATAAATCATTCCCGTGTACAAGATTTGTCAACCACGACATCCCTTAATAAAAGGACCCGAGTTTGACTCCTAGAGGCCGCATTGAATTTACCACCCTTCTAAGTATTTGCCTCTACTAGGGGTTGAGGGAGGGGAGAGTAATGTCTATCATGGTTCAAATAAATTATTGTTTTACATGTACATTTTATATAAAATAACAAGAACATCTCATTTGACGGGTTGACATGTAAAAATATGGATGCAATATCTAGACAAACATGTCAATGACTCTCAAGTTCAGGTTTTTATTATATAAAACAAATAAACACATATTGTATATTCGCTTTCGGACAGACTCTTAAGAACACTGATAATATATGTACAAAAAAATCAGAGATACGGGAACCCTTTTTCAAAAATGAAAAATTAACTGACTTCAGCCACAATAAAAAGATGTTAATTTGTATTGTCCTTGCTACTATGCAACTGTGCCTTAGAGACTGTTGTTCGAGGAGAGAAAATAGGAAAGACCTAAACGTTTTCGGTCACCCAGAGATGCGATTTAAAAGATGCCCCTTTTAACACTGTCTAGGTAGATTGGCCGAGGATAATGGTTCCTAGTGTAGGGAAAAATATAATTTTAGTATACAAGGAACAATCTAATAGTCGGAGAAGGCACTCACCAGAAGTACAGGCAAAAATAGAATGACCTATCCAATGTCGGAGAAGAATGGATAAGAAACAATCTAATGTCCGAAGAAGGCACCCACTAGATAATGGCCTATCCAACGTCACTAATTACCCGATTAGGCCTGGCCGCAGTAGACGAACCACACCGAAGACTCCTTGCAGAAACAATAGTAGACTTCCGATGGCTAATACTGAGGCAAAATAGATTGAATCCTGACGAAGAAGACCAGACAGAAGAAGACTTGCAGCGGCACAAGGAGAGGGAGTGCTTGTTCTGGTTTTGGAGGCGGGACTTTGGCGTCGTTCTATTTCCAGAGTGAGAGCGAGGGTTTGGCGCCGTTGTTTTGTTTTTGGAGCGGTAGATATAGAATGGAAGGGAGGCATGAATTGGAAAGTAATCCACCGTCTAAATGAATTAGTATTCAACAAGGTACATAAAGGGAAACTGCAATTGTTGTTTAAAATCAACGGTTGATCCATTTAAACAATTATGATTATATAAAAGGAAAAAGATAAATGTCCACAATCAAATGAACTCTTCACGGAAGTAAAAGGGATAATGGTTAGTTTAATATAGTTAATATTGGTTAGGAAAAAAGTTAAAGAGGTTAGGAGCAATCCTTGAGTAAATTAAATAATAGTCTGGGATACATTTCCAAAGGTCAGGGATAAGCCTTTGGGAAAATTTAATATACTCATCAAGGATAGCATCACAAGGGTCAGGGATAAGCCTTTGAAAAAATTAATACACTTGTCAGGGATTATGTCCTTGAGGAAAAATCCTTCCACCTTGTTGAGTTTTGTAGTAGTGATTGAGGGGAAATAGTCTTTAGAAAATATTGAAACATGAAACAATGCTAAGTGAGTATTTTTTTTAAACAATTCAGAAATAAATTGTTTTGTTCGGGATAATACGTGAAAATGCGTAAATGACGAATAAAACATGAATAATTCATAAAATTCGAGGAAAATATGAGTTTAATACAAAATTCAGGTGTACCATACGTTTAATAAAAAATTTGCATATTACACGTGAATAATTGAAAATTTCAGAGAATTATGTGAATATGACGTGTTGTTTAATTATGGTCCTTTACAATATGTAGCTAGTACAACATGTGATATCATGTTGTGTAATGATAGTATATTACAATGGTTTAGTTTATGTTGTGTAATGGAGATCTATTACAACAATATTTTATGTGTGGATATTACAACAGGTTATAACATGTTGTGTAATTATAATATATAACAACAAGTTGGAGTTTGTAGTCTCATGTTGGGATATAACAACGAGTTTCAATATGTTGTATTATGGTGGTCTATTACAATATGTATCAAATACAACATGTAAAGGCTTGTTGTATAATTAATACATACTACAACGGGTGAGTCTGTGTTGTGTAATGATGGTCTATTACAACATGTAACTATTACAACAGGTCAAAATATATTGTGTAAATAACATCTTTTACAACGGTTTTGAATATGTTGTGATACTACAACCTATTACAACACTTTAGCAGTTGTTGTAGTATCCCCCTATACTACAACAGGTTTGGCATGTTGTAAATGACTTGTGTTGTATAAAATATACAATATACAACACAAAAATGGGCTTGTTGTGATAAGTATGCTAACTACAACACAATCATCAGAACTGTTGTGTATCTCCTGTTGTAAAAAACATTTTCTGTAGTAGTGTGAGTTTGAGTGATTGAAGATGGAAAGGTCAGTTTTCTACAAGAAACAAAGAACCCTCTAGACATTCCTCAAGTTAACCTATTAGCACAACCTCATAGGAACCTTCATGTTTTATAAAACCTCAAGTTACATAATATGTGCCTAGTTTTGCCTGTGAAATCAATAATTATATGGGTAATTGCAAGAACACCATTGTATGTGTCAATGTAGACTTTTACTGACTTCTAGGATCTGCTTGCATTTGAGACTCTAATTTTTTATTTTTAGAGAAATTATGATTTATTTATAAATTTCTTATCATTATAGATCATGCATTTATTAGAATAGTAAGGAATATTTGACATACAAAACAATGAATTTCCTCAAAGAAGTACACAAAATCCTAAAATTTGCACTTATTAATGTATATAAATTGATAACTCTTTTTCAAATCATTGTGAGTATATTCTTTTACCAAAGCATAATCGGACATTATCCATAGACCACAACTTAGAGTATTATAATTTCATCTCCTAAAGATTAGGAGAAATGAATGTGAATATAATGTGTGGAATATGTGTTATGTAGTACTCACCCTATCCATCTTGGCAAGTAGTACATTTATATAAGTTTATTATGGCGGAAACTAAAACTATATGGGCATATACATCATACTAGTTATTTTCATATCATAACTATGACCATATATTCTAGAATTTAGAATCTTACATAGTTAAAGTGTAAGGAGTTATGTATGGATAACCCCTTAACCACCATGATACCTAATTGTATGCCCACATGTTGAATGGAGTAAGATCAAGAAATGTAATCACCCTCACATTACAAAACCCTACCCAAATATATTTTACCCAATAGGTAAACTAGAAGGTTAATGTGGTCCTTGGTCATGTTAAAGAAGGACTAAAGTGTAGACTAGAGTGGTAGTGTCTCCAAATATGTCTTGCTACACTCTTGGTTACTAGGGCATTGTCTTATAAGCTTATTAAGTTCATTTTTGTTCAATCTGATGTAAGTACACATTGATGATTCACGCTAAATGACATGATTATTTTATGATCCTAGATTCACACTTTCAGTTACTTATTATTCATTTATAGGATACACCAAATTGATATGAACTGATTGGTCATATAATTGACTAAAGTAAATGGACTACCACGTTGACTATGAATTATCATAGGATGTGTCTCTATATCAAATTCCCTTAAAATATTATAGAGTTAAAATCAAGTCTAATAAAACATACAGTTTTCAATGTTTAAGAAATCATTTGAGGTCTAATTGCATGATGTAGAAAATTCTTGATCATTAACACCCATGGTGACATAAAGGATAGGATCAAGCATAAATTAAAGTTGAAAGAGTATGAAATGCCCACATAGAGGGTATGATAACACCCATGGTTTATGTTCCTATCACAATAAATCACATAACACGAGCTTGCTTCTAATAAATTTAAGTTTCACACTCCCCACACTACCATCGATCATTTTTATTAATTTGGAGTGCTTGGAGATGTTTATTGTGAGTGGTCTCAATGAAATATAGCACATATTTTACATATGTTACCATTACATCCCTCATATCCCATTTTTATAATATTTTTTTAGTTGAGATTTGTTTTATGTTGGATAGGTTGTCGTACACATATACAATAAACTGTATTAACCTTCTGCTGCAAGGTTGTAAATGATGTATGCACCTTTCCGTTAGTCATGGTCATAATAAGGTGTCTAACAATATGCTTCTTCATCATGGTCCTTGAGACTTTGCACACCTATCACTTGGTTTTAAATTTTGTTGAAATATTATACATACTTTGACCAATCACAATTTAATGTACTTTGGTACTTATTATATGACCGATTAACATCATAATTTGAAGAGGGCCTGATGTGCATGCCACTACATACTCATCATAGGAAATCTATTTGAAGAGCTTCCTTGAAGATCAATTATAATTTTCTAGTGGAAGTTTTCTAGAAATATATTTCAAAAAATATGAAAGGAGGCAATCAATTACTCATTTAGTTTATGCTTACTTCTAGTTTGTTGATTTGTGTTGGATTTATATAAGTCTGATTTAAAGACAAAGATCATATTTAATGTAATGAGTCTCTTCTAAATGAATCATGGCATCCATACACTAAATAAAATGTATTTTTCAATTGGCATTTCAGATATCTTAATGCAAAGTGGAATTTACCCCCTTACATATACGAGTTTAGGTCAAATATCACATATATTTAACTTCATAATGAACTAAAATTGTGAAACATGTGTCATTTTTTAGCCTAGACAATCTATCTTTCATATTTTATAAATGATTTATTGACAAAGCTATGGAATGTATTTTGTAACTAGAAAAACTACGTTATAGAGAAAGGGATTGGAGTTCATAGGGAAAGAATCTTAGGGATTGCTTGTTAGGTGTAATCACCAAGTAAAAATAACATATGGGAATTAAATTGACAATCTTATAATTTTATGACAATATGAATTATTTTATTGTCTTAAAATATATAATTATGATGAAATTCCATGAACAAAGAGGTAATGGAGGTTGAAGAGAAGTAGGAAGGGGAGGAGGGATGTGGAGAAAAAGGTTGGGAAAAGGTAGGATGAGAAAAATAATAGGGCCAAAAATGAACACATGGATGTGCATCACAACTAAAAATTTATTGAAGAGGAAACAAAGAATTAAGAAATGGAGGAGAGAAGGAGAAAAAGTCTCTGATGAGGAATATGAATGGGTGAAGGAGAAGAATATATGGAGTAGGTTAGAAGGCTATCTTGGAGGAGGAATAGTGGAACTATTAAGGATAACAGGGGAATAGGTGGTGTAGTAAGAAGGGGACAAGAATTGTCATCTAAAAAGAATGAAAGAGGTGAAGAAAGAAAGGAAAGCACTTAGGAGAAAAAGAAATATCAATTGCAATTACTTATGACATGTGTGAAAGGTCTTATGTGATGGTCATCTTGTACTCCAGTCTAAACAAGTCTCAGTGTCCTTTTTCCTTTGTTGTTTTCTTGAAGATTTAGATATTTTTGTTATTACTCGGATATTTTAATATAGGTAACAAAGGCATGTAGCATGCACACATTTAGGTAAAATGTATGTAGAGGCTTAAAATTAATAAAACATTAAGAATAATACTTGCTAATTTTATCTATTTTTCTAGCTCTAATGGAAGTACTTACATGTGCTAAATTGAAAGTGTGTTATCTAAATCAGTTGATGTCAAACCATGCCAATAATTATTTGCATACTTTACCTATCTGTTTTACGAGACTATATTAATTTTTTAGATACCATATACACCTATTTAGAGCAGTGTTTTTATGAAATCATCAAATAGACACCATGAAATTTAACCTGAATTACAAGTAAAAGTTCAAACATGAAAAACTCAACTAATAGTCATTCTCCTAAATTTTCATTAATAAATTCACTAAATGTTTAAGTTTTAAATATATCATAATTGTTAGTTTGTTCTCTTGAATAATAGTCACTCTTTGTTTAGTTATATATATTAAAAAAATCTCTTATAACAATTTCCTAACATAGGATCTAGTCATTTTAATATTACGTGGTGCATGATTCAAAATGAAAAGGAGCTCCATTCAACCCAGGGAATTGAGTGAGTATTGTTTCCTAATATTTTCATGTTAATTTACATATGAACACAAATGACTGTTCTAATATAAGTATTAATCATATGTCCATCTCAAATCATGAATTAAAACATTTATTCATTGTTTTGAGCATTGATATTCACTATTTATGGACTTGCAATGATTTATTCACTATCATTAGCATTTACACCTGCTATAAATTCCCTTCCTATTTTATGCCAACTATAGTTTGTGTTTCTTTTATTTATATGGGTGTGATTGACTTATGTATCTTGCTATAATTTTATATAACCCATTTAATGATAATGGTTTCTACCTTATAGGATTTAATGACTGGAATAGATAAAAGTTGGATGAAAGTTAGGAATAGGCTATCAACAGAATACATTAATGGTGTCACAAAATTTACTAAATTTGAATATGCAAATACAAAAGTTGATGGTTTGATAACATGCCCATGTGTTAAATGTAATAACTCATATTTCAAGAAAATAGATGAGGTTTCATCTGATCTGATAGTGAATGGCATAATTGAGCAGTATACATGTTGGGTAGAACACGGTGAATCGGTTGAAGAGACAAATTCTAATACTAGTGTTGATGTTGATGTTGATGATGACGTTAATGAGGATGTAAACGACATAGAGGGAATGATAAGGGATGGGCTAGGGTTTCCTGAGAGATTTGTTCCTACACTAGATGAAATGGGTGTAATTGATGAGGATAATGGTTTGGGTAATGACATTTTGAAATTTACTAAGCTGATGAAAGATGCAAAGAACCACTTTATGATTGTTCTAAAGAATTCTCAAAACTATCATTCACAATGTCATTGTTGCAGCTCAAAGGGTTTCATGGTTTGAGAAATAGTTGTTTTGACAATTTGATTACATTGTTATCAAAGACATTCAAGGGTTGCCATTTTCCAGAATCATTCTATGAAGCAAAAAAAATATGTTACTGACTTGGGCCTTGATTATATGAAGATAGATGTTTGTGTTAACCATTGTATGTTGTTTTGGAAGGATCAAATGAATGAAGATAAATGTTTAAAATGTAATTCCTCTAGGTGGAAGTACACTTCTCTTGAAGACATAGTTAAAGATAAGTTTCCTATAAAGATTAGGAGGAAGTTTAAGATAGGGAAAAAAATTCCTACTAAGACTTTATGGTATTTTCCACTAATACCACGTATGAAGATATTATACATGTGCTATCATATGGCTTTAGAAATGAGGTGGCATAAGGAGAAGCGAACCAACAATGGTAGATTAAGGCACCCAACCGATGCTGCTGAGTGGAAAAGACTTGATGAGAGGTATCCACTTTTTTCTAGTGACCCTCTCAATGTCAGGCTAGGTTTAGCATCTGATGGCTTTAATCCATTTGGAAATATGAGCCTTTCTTATAGAATATGGCCTATTATACTCATACCATATAACTTACCTCCATGGCTCTGTATAAAGCAAGATTATTTTATTTTATCAATTTTGATTCCTGGGAAGAAGTCTCCAACATATCAGATTGATGTTTACTTGCAGCCATTGATTGATGAGTTAAAAGAGTTATGGGATGTAGGTGTCCAAACATATGATGCTATTTAAAAAAAAATGCTTTAAAGAGGCATAGCAGCCCAATTTTTTTCCAAAAAGTATCCTATCGTCCCAAAGACTATGAGCATGAATAAAATTCGAGAGGTATAAAATTATGACAGTTGTGCCTGGAAAGATGTTGAAGGACTTCTCCCGATCGGCGCAATGCTGCAATCAAGATTACAGATATGTCGTTCCTGGTAGTAGAATCTAGAAGCCAACTTTTACACACTGGAATTTCAAAAGGGGGACCTAACGCAACCACCTAACATTAAGTCAGGGCCCAATCGGGAAGAGTTATCCTTAAGACATCCTTCATGGTAAAATAACGTTGAGAAATGGAGGAAACACAACAGCTTTAGCCTACTTAACACAATACTTAGGAATTTCAAAAAAAATAAAAGATGGGTGTGTAAGTGACCTCAGCCAGAACCTTGCACAAGTACAGCCTGGAGAAGATGCTTTGAGCCAATTGAATGAAATATTTGTATCTAACCTTGGAAAAAGAGGAAAGAGATCTCAAAAAAAAGTTGTCTCATGCTTGGAAGAAGAAAAACATTTTCTTTGAGCTTCCTTACTGGAGAACTCTTCGGTTGCGCCACAATCTTGATATAATGCACATTGAAAAAAATATTTGTGATAGTTTGATTAGCACAATCATGGACGTTGATGAGAAAACAAAAGACAATTCAAAAACTCGTAAAGATTTGAAAGCTATGAATATAAGGAAAGAACTTCTACCTAGAGTTGTAGATGGAAAATTAGAAGTTCTAGTTTCCTGTTTCACTTTATCTCAAGAGGAGAAAAGGATTCTTTGTGAATTCTTGAAGAAAATCACGTTTCTTGATGGACTTTGCTCTAATATGTCTAGATATGTGAATGTTAATGAGAACAAGATTTCTAGCATGAAATCTCATGATTTTCATGTATTTTTTCAAAAAATCCTTCCTCTTGCAGCATGTGGGTTATTTCCAAAAGATATATCTAAGGCATTAACTGAGCTAAGTATATTTTTTAAGGAGTTGTGCTCTAAAGTTCTAAGTGTGGAAGATCTACAAAGATTGGATAAATGTATCGCCATTACTTTATGAAAAATGGAGCACATTTTCGTACCGTCATTCTTCGATGTGATTATTGACTTGCCCATTCACTTGGCAAAATAAGCAATTCTTGGAGGTCCTGTGCAATATAGGTGGATGTACCAAATAGAAAGGTACTTTTGAAATTTGTCTATTTCCTTTTAAAAATTATATTTATAAAAAATACTTATCTTGTGTAGGTTTCTTAGAACTTTAAAATCATTTGTACACAATAAAAATCGACTGGAGGGCTCAATAACTGAGATGTACATCACTAATGAATGCTTGGTCTTTTCCTCAAGATATATGAAGGAGAATGAAATGAGATCTTGCCAACCAAGGTACAATGATATTAGAGAGACTTTAACATCATCACAACTGTCAATTTTTAAACAAATTGGGAGACCACTATCAGTAGGAACCATCAATCCCCTTAGTATTACTAAATGGCTACAAGTGTACAAGTATGTTCTAGAAAACTCTGATGAAATATTACCCTTTATAAGGTAAATTTATAGATTTTTATATATGTTTTAGATTGTTTGTTGTTAGATTATAATTTATAACAATTATTTATGTTATTTTAGCAAGAATAAACAAATTATTAGTGACATGGGGTTGACAATATTGAGGCAGTGCATGATTCGTTCTTTTTGAAATGGTTGGAAAGTCGTGTGAGTATTTAATTACTCTAACTACTTCTATGACAATTAATATGCTTAATATTATTTCACAATTTCTATCTTAATAGGTGTTCCAATTGCATAAAGAAGGTCAGGTGGATGATGAACTTCTAAGCTTAGTTCGTGGACCTGATAAGGAGGCATCATTTTATACGGGTTTAGACATTAATGGATTCAGGTTTCACAATCAATATCATGACCAAAGGTTGACAACACAAAATAGTGGTGTTGTAGTTAAAGTGGAGACAACAAATGGACCATTTTTATATTATGGTGTTTTAAGTGAAATTCTAGAGTTGAACTACATTGGTGGAAGACGAGTTGACATTTTTAGGTGTGAATGGTGGGACATGCATAACAAAGAAAGAGGCTTCGTGCGAGATAAATATGGATTTGTTAGTGTAAACACAAAGCGTAACTTAAAAACTAGTGAGCCATTTATTCTAGCATCTCAAGCAGAATAATGCTTCTAAGTTCATGATCTTTCTAAGAAGAATTGGACCATTGTTGTTGGATCACCACCACGAGACTTGTACAACATGTCACAAAAGAAATAAGGATATGTAGATTCTCTTAATGATGAAAGTGCATTTCAAGAACATGAGTCTAATCCAACAATGGCTTCATCATTTTTATTAGATGCATTTGATATTCATAATTGAAGGAGGCTTGATCTCATGAAATCTTTATCCATGGAAGTTGCTAAGAAACAAGGATGGCTAGAAAAAGATGGAAGTCATTTATGGGAATCAATCAACTAAATGCTCTATGTTTGATTTGGTTGTAGTTGATTATGTAATTGTACATTTATTGAAATTGATGGAATTGGTTATGTTTTTCCCTTTCTCTCTACCAAATTGGATATGATTTCATTAGGCAAGTGAATAATAATACTGCCTTATATATCATTATGAACTTTTCATATGATATTTCATTATAATAGACATTTTTTTACATATGCTTATGCATAACTATGCGAAATAAATATAGGAAACATGGTCAATCGATATAGTACACAAAATAATGTTACATGTAACTGTGAGGAACTTGTGGCTAACCATTGCAGCAACAACCAAAGTAAGTAGTCTAAAATTCTTATACTGATAAGTGTTTTTCATAGACAAGAAATGAGACTTGCTAATATTTTGATGTATAGAGCAATCAAAGGAAATCTCTAGTAAAATAGTGGCGCAACGTGGTGGCAGGCCGAAACAACGACTAATTGGGGAACATGGTAAATGTGTTAACTATAGCAATTTATGTATCCAACTATACTATTATTTTTCCTATTATCTGTTTTCAAATTTTAATTTTAATTTTTATGTAAAATGTATTGTAATTTAGAGATTCAACACAAGGGGAAAAATTCCATTCAACTGTGTCAAGATGAACATCAAGATGTCATGAAGGGAGATGACTTTCTACTGTACTTACAAACTATGGAAATTTTCTAAAGCAACAAATAAATGAGGGTAACGACGGATTTTTTTTATGTAGTAGTTAATTCTCTTTCTATTTTACTTTTTCCTTTCACTCTACACTCTAGCACAAATAATATGTATTTTTAAATGACTACCTTTTGTTATTTAGAACCAAACCATGTCACTCATGAGAATCAATCTCAAATGACAAGTCCAAGAAATCAGCCTGAAGAAACTCATAGTGATAGTTAGACTTTGTACTTTTATGCAATTGATAAATACTAAATATCCTGTACAATGTGCAATCTTGAATAATTGTTTTCACAAAATGTAGTGAATTTCAGCAACAAAACTTGTTATTCAAACCCTGTTGATAGTATTGGTGTTGTGAAAGAAAACATAGGGGAAATTAATCATGAGCACCTTTATCTAAATGGCATAAATAACTACTCACGGCAGTCCAATGAACCAATAAAAAATTAGCCAAATGAGAACCATGGTAAAAGTCATTTTTGATGTCCTTAACTAATAAAAATACCATTTTATTCCTTTAACTTAATATCATTTTCATCATTAAGGAGACCTGTCCAAGAAGGAAAAGTCTACCAGAATGGCGGCGAAATGTGGACACAGAACAGAAGGACGATTAGTTGGGGAATATGGTAAATGCTTCAGTTCTAGCAATCTAAGTATCCGGGTGAAATATTATTTTATTCTAGAATCCATTTCTATATTTTATTTTTATTTTGAACAAAATCTATTATAATCTAGAGGCTCAAAAAGTTAATTCTCTTTCTACTTTACTATATACTCCAACACAAAAATATGTATGTTTCTAAATGATTACTTACTATTATTTAGGACCGAGCCATGTCACTCATGAGAAACAATCTCAAATGACAAATTCAAGAAATTACCCAGAAGGGAATAATGGTGATACTTAGACTTCAGATTTTTAAGCAATAGATAAATACTAAATGCCCTTTACACTATGCAGTCTTTAATCATTATTTTCACAAAATGCAGTGAATTTCAACAAAAAAAATTATCATTCAAACCAAGTTGAATGTGTTGGTGTTGAGAAAGAAAGAAGATGGGAAATTAATCATGAGGACCTTTATCTAAATGGCATGCAAAGTGAAGCACCTCCACGTATACATTCTCGAAAGGATCATGGTAAATATTTTTATTTTAATTTTCCATAGATGTGTTCGGTTGTGTTTATACTTGCATGTAGTGATAATGTTCCTAATCTATAGTATGCACTACAAATAATTATTTTGAAGGCTATATGGAGGATAACAATGTTTCAATATGGAGGACAAATATTGGAAAGAGGGTCTTGAGGCCTAAAACTATACATGATTGCTCACAACAGCCCAATGAACCAATTCAAAATCAACCCAATGAGAATCTTGGTAAAGTCATTTTTGTTGTGCTCAACTAATAAGCGTATCCTTTATACACTGCACTGTTTTGGCAATTTGGTTTCACCTAGTGCAGTTAGCTTGAACAAAAGATTTTTTAGTTCATATCGACGTGATCATTTTGGTGTTGTAAAAGAAACAATCGGGGCACAAATTTGTGATGACGTCCATCTATATGACCTGCACTATGAAGCCACTCTTTTTGTACATCCTACAGAGGACCAATGTAAAATTTAAATATTATTTTTTCCATGTGTTATATTATATGTTTAATATATAGTGTTAAAGTTCCTTTTGCATGATAGTTGTTCAACATCATGAGCATGATTTCCCCACTGATACACACCATGAAATATATCTAGACGATGATGATTCTGTAGTAAGGCAGGTAAACATTCACAAAAGGTCTTTAGTGCCACACACCATCCAAAATCATTCACAATAGGCTAATGAAATGATTCATGCCATGGAAGGAGAGAATGACAAGCATGGTAAAACATGTACTTTATTATCATGTATTCATCATGCGTACACTTTTTCTAAATTATGAGCATTAATTCACCCAAATACACTTCCTAAAGGTTCTATGGTTAATGATGGTGTCATATTAAGGATCATGCACATCCGTAACAAGACTTTAAGGAAACAAACCATCCGCAACGACTCACAACAGACTAAACCAATTTATGCCATGGAAGGGGAGAATAACAATAATGGTAAAAATATTAACCTTGTCTCATATGTAGAAATCTTGATATAAATAAAACTATATTTAGTTATTTTCATTCCTTAGAACGATCCAAGAAACAAAGAGTTAGAGGGAAAACCAAAAATCTATGTTTAAGGAGCTTCAGAAATGGTGGCAAAATAAAGGTTGAATTCAATTCTGATGGTGATCCAATAAGTAAAATTGAAAGTCCACATCTAGCTAGTCGGATTGGAGTTATTGCTCGCAATTCTTTAAATATTCCACTTAGTTATTCAAGGTGGAACCGTGTTCCAGTTGAAAAGAAGGAAAAGATGCTCGAAATGATTCAGGTTTGATTTGATTTGTCTAACTTTTGTTATGTATTATTGGAATCTTATTTACAATATGATGTCGAAAATTTTCTAGGATGATTTCATTATTTATGATGAAGATTTATTACCCGAGGAAAATAACTTAAGGACGTGTTACATATATTGATCTTTGGGAAAGGCATGATGTGAATTTAAGATTGAATTGCGTGCTCTTTATGACACTTACGCCAGTGATGATGAAGCTCTAAAACATTGTCCTTCATATGTGACAAAATCTGATTGGGAGTTTCTTATTAAAAAATATTGGAAAAGTAACTACTATAAGGTAAACATAAAATAAACATGGGTATACCTTCAAGATTTTGAATACCTTTGTCATTTGTACATTAATACTCCTTTTTGTTCAAAACATTTTAGGCTGCTACCGACCAAAAAAAAAATTTAGGCTGCTAGTGCCAAGCAATCAATGGTTCATTGCATTGGAATGACTCAATTTAGTGTTGGATAACACGAAGATGTAAGAAATATTATATAGGAGTCACATTTACTTTAATGTGTTGGCCTATCTATGATTACATAATCTGAAATTCCATCAAATTGTAGATCACTAATAACAATGGGGTTGTACCAAGTCGAATGAGGATGTTTGAGTTGACTCGAACAAGAAAAGACAAGAAGCTTGTTGATGTATTTGCTGAAGAGAAAATGGTATGAATATTTTATTATGGTAATGATTGTTTTAACTACTTATTAAAGACTATATGAATATTTATATAAATAACATCATTGTTTTTTTAGTCACAAATTGCAGATTTGGTGTCTCAGCGTGAAGAAGGAAGGATTGATATAAGTGACAATGAAATATGTACGAGGATCTTTGGACCTGACAGATCAAGCTACATATGTATGCATGGCCCTTCTCTTCCTAGAAATCTGACTCATATCAAAGAAATACATAAATACAAGCAACAAGCGGAGGATGCACAAGTGAGACTAGAACATGCAAAAAAGGTAGCACATGATGCATGGGCTAGGGCTGAAGAAGCCAATGAGAATGCTAAGAAAGTGCGCACATGCATATAAAATTTATACGCTATTATGCATTCTAGAAAGGATGGAAATCATATAGATCTTGGCAACCTTGAAGATGAGGTACTATATACTTCAACTAAACATTTACGAGCACAAGTTTTGGTCCTTTAAACTAAAGTTATTTTTTTGTTAAGTTGTAATGAAAGTTCTTGCTAGGCTATGTTTATATTGTATATAGAAGTTTCTTGACTAGCATAACAATGGCTTGTCTGTCCAGGTTTTGGAGTATGATGGGACTACATGAATATCATATTTGGACTGAAGACATATTTCATATTTGTGCAACATTCAAGCATTCAGATTCATAGATTATTAAGTTTTTTAGTTATTTGGTTATATGAATTTTAGGGAAGAAAGTCATATTTTTATTTTGTATAGGTAATGGATCAAATGCATTATGTGCTCAAACATCAAGATGTTTCTTTATTTTTCCATGTTATGTCAGTATGGTATCAAAAAGTTACATGGTTTCTTGAATCTTGTTGTTGGAAATCGTTTCAATGCATTCTTATATCTACTTTAAGTTCTTGATAATATTATGTCATTGCCATGTATTATTTATCACAAATCAGGAATTGGATACATGTGGTAGGAAAATAAGAAACAAAATTATCTAGGGGATACAAAGGAAAGGGTACTACTACATCAATGCTAAGGAATGATAACATTCTTCTTTTAGTTGAAGCAGCATGTGCTATGAATGTTGAATCTTAATAGGTGTGCTAATCACTACAATGAGAACTGAAGAACATGACTACAAGGATTTTGCTAATCACCTAAGAAATGTCAGGGATGCAAAGACTATTGTAGTCATCCAATGATTGTCCATTATGTAGAAAGGTATGTGGTTAGATGCTTTTTGCATTTTTGTATGTGCTTGGATTTATTTAGATGTAGCTTCTTGCCTTTCCTGTTATGAATAATCTTTCTTATGAATGGTTCCACAATCTATATTCTAGAATTAATAGTTGATGAAACAATCCATATTTTGAGGGCTCTTCGTGAGCGGTATGTACAATATATTGATGATGTTTTGGTTGTTCATACCACTTGTTTTATTAGTATATCAGGTATCCTCTTCAAAAAAATGTTTTTTTATTTAATGTGAAATATTCTCATGTGCGATAGATTTAAACTCCTTGCTCATTAATTGATTGGTATCAACACTACATTGAGAGGGGCAGTTCAAGTCGCAAGTTTGCTCGATCATACTTTCTCAGGTGCAACTGCCATGTAGTTATTCTCACTACAACTAATTAAAGGAAGCTTTAGTAACAATTCACGACATAAGATGTAATGTTAAGGATCTCTTAGTCAATTGTTGATGCTCAATTTTATTTTCCCTAGTTGTTTTAAAGATGAAAATGTTACTATGATGTTTCACTCAACGCTTAAAAGTACCCCCCATCTCTACTATGGACATGACACACATACACAAACGGTCTTAATCTCCCTTATGGGTTTGGTATTGGTAGGTAGACTTTAATTGAAGTCCAATTGTTATATGTCCGACTACTCAATTTTCAAGTTATTCATATGATAGGATGGTACTCAGTTGGCATGTGTTTGAAGGCTATAACAAAAAAAATGATGGAGAAGATTAGGGCGGTTTATTCTTCTTCTTCTTCTTAACCTTTATCGTGGGTAGTGTTATTTCTTGATCATAATCCACCACTATAGAAGTGAGAGAGATCTCAACTCCTTATTCAAAATCAGGTAGGTGGCATAAAATCTATTACTCTATTACTCAAGATTCTCTACATTTTTTATGATGCAAGGATATTTCCATCTTTCAACTAATAACACAAACACCATGTTCATGTCAATAAAAATTTGGTAAACATGTTCTTCTAATAGTCCATTGTGATTAATCTAATTTAATTAGGAACTAGACAAAAATTATGATTACTAGATACTTAGACAGTGATGGTGACTTCAGACTGAAGATTATGCCCAATGTAGTTGGCGGCCACTCATTAGGCATGGAAAGCCTCGTGTAGATGTACCTAGATATGTGTTTTCTTCCTCATATTACTTTTGTAGCTAAATTATCTACCTTTCATTTTCATTTCAATTTTAAGAAGTCACCTTGAACTCTTTGAAAAAATTGCAAGAGGAACATGTTATCTTGACTTTCTCCATTATAGATGTAGAAAGTTTATTCTATTTTGGAATTGTACATTGACTGATAAAGATATAATATCACTTGTGAGATCAGCCTAAGGGGAGGATTCAGATTGAAACTAACATAAGAATAATGTTGAAGGGTGGGGGGTAATCTCCTTGTCATCAATTCATAAAAGGTTGTTGGTTTGGGAGCTGAATAATAGTTGACTACTATGTAGGTTGTTGTAGCAGACTAGTAATGCTTGACTACACCATCTCATGTTGTACATTATAACCCTAATTTGTCTTTTCAATTTAGTACAACATCTCATGTTGGATGACTAATGACCCAAATGCTTCTGCTATCAAATTTCCTTATTACCATTGGGGGCATGGGGTTCGTCAAAATTTCTTCTCATCATGTAATATTGAATTTATGATATCAAATTTCCCAGTTCTTCTAACAACCATCTCTTGGAGAAACAGTAAGCAAACTTTTTGTTGAAGAGTCATCACTCTCTTCTATGATCGGTAGTATAAGACTGAGAGCATAGGCCCTCAACAAAAGGGACACCTTAGATTAATTGTGCTCTGAAGAGACTCATGCAGCCATATGCTTGTTGGTTATTGATTCTGGAGCACTAAAGATGGTCCCAACCAACTGTAGACTCCTTGGAGGCCAAACATGCAAGAGAGGACCCTAGGGGCTTTGTTCCCTTGAAGAAGGTTGTCGCATAGCCAGTAAATGGGTAAACCTAGGCTTACAAATCAACATTCTTTATTAAGGTATCATTGATTTAATAATCTCCCTGATGTGTATAAACCTAAGGTATGGAACTTATCATAAAGGATCTATAGGGCTTTCATTTGGGGGGATAAGGATGAGGTTCATCATATTCATCTTAGAACATGTATAAAATATGTAAACCTAAAAAGGAAGTAGATTTGAATATTATAAAGGCTAGAGATCTGTGAAATGTTGGGCTGATTATAACTTTGTGGTCTATAGTTTCTGTTGAGCATCTGAAATATTTATGTAGTATGTGTTCTTCAATGAGTTCTTTTCATACTAAACAATGTCTTTTGAGTTTGCTATGCAGTTTTTTTGTACATGTTTAAAGCTATAGAGGACATTCTTGTTGTTTAATAGGCTAAGTTGAGGATAGACGATTTCATGATATGTATTTATTTTTGTTTCTACAATGTATGAATGATCTAAAAGATTTATGGTTGCTCACCTAACTTTAGATTAGCACTTCTATCCAGTAAAGTATGAACTGAAACATCTTTGTCCGTTGGTGCAACACTACAATATCAAGAAGCCATGCATTGGTGACATGTTCAATGATTTCTCAACAATGGACAAGTTATTGAATCTCAAGCCCATAAGGAGTTGGGAACATCAAGTTTGTCTCCTACTATCCCTCTGTGTATGAGACCTATGCTCACTGATTGGATGCCGAATTGGAGGTAACATCCCTACCGTCATTGAGGATTACATTATATTGCTTGTTTATGTTGGGGAATATGACATCATATGCAAGTTAATGGGTGAGTGTTTGCCTATCTTTGCCTATCTTATTATTTGTTTTCCTATCAATGACATTGGGTATCTGGTTTATTTGTATTATACATGTGTAAGTTGAACTTAAAATCTTTCGCCAATGTACATTTTTAGATTAGCTTTTAAGTAACTTCTTTCAACTAACTTATTTTATCTAAAGTTCCAAGTTTTTGAATAGCTTGGCATTTTTTTTGGCCCTACTCCCTAGTTTGTTCTGGCTGCTATTGATCCAGGTGGCAACTAAATGGCTCGCCCTATTTAGTTTTAGAACAAAAACCCATTTTTGCTAGTATCTAGCTCAAGTTTATGGTTATTATATGATGAGATTAGTGACTAGCTGATGCATTCAGTTGACTGTGGACGTCGTTATCTGATGAGGAACCCATACTCATTATGTTTTTGTTGTTTTGCTACAACTATTTTTGAAGAGCATAATTGTATTTTGATGTAGGGAAAATCTTTAATGTAGGTCTACTATATATGTTCAATACACAATTGTTTGATGACATGATACAAATGTGGAATTTTTTTGAGGTCATTTCTTTGAATGATCTTATTAATTACTTAGAGTATGTTTTGAATGCATGGCATTTACAATTCAAGATGGTATTTCCCTATTAGTTGTTGGTACTATCAGCTGATGTGTTTTTAGCCGATAAACTGGTGATGTGTTGCTAGATTCTGAAATATCCACTTGGTACCTTAGATGTCTACTACTTATTGTACACTTCGGTGCTCTAATGATCTGCATATTCGATTCTTTTAATGTGTAACTTCTGTTTGTAAATGAGGCACAACAAAGTCAGTACACAATCTCAAAAGGATAACAAATAGATGAATATCACTACAAGGTTTTTGTTTATATTAGATGTTTATGCCTATTTATCTTTTTTGTTTTCATATCAAAACCTCTCATATGCAGGAACCACATAAAGACTCCTCAAAGTTTTGTTTACATTAGATTCTTACATGTCAATTTATCTTTTTTATTCTCAGATCAAAACCCCTTAGGCAAGCACCAGATAAGGATTCCTACAAAGAAATCAGTCATGAAATGGTATTGGTATTATCCTTGAGTGCTCTGCAGTAAGGCCAATCAACATCTTGAAAGAGACTTTTTATAATGCATACAGTAAACTTGGAAGGTGACATGCCTACTAATGACTTTTACATAGGACTTCTATTTGATTCTAGGCTAATGACCATTTCATTTGCCTTTGTTACAGCTGGTGATGCTACTGCTTTTTACATAGCTATGTTGTTGGAAATTCTATTACTCCCTCTAGATTTCCCACTCAAATGGACAACCACGTCCTCGAGCTTCTTTGATTGGTTTGTCCATTAGACACCCAAGCTGACAGTGAAGACGATTATCAGGGAGAAAGATGGGGATCATGTGTTGATTGTTTCCAAGTCAACATCAGCCAACGAAAATCAAGGAGTCATGGCTATTTTAACGTGTTAAACCATGTAACTTAGTACAATCTGTGAATCTGATGCTTTATTAGCAGCTGCTGTCCATATTTATTTCATCGTGTAACTGAGTACTATCTGTGAATCAGCCACTTTGTTAGCAGTTGCTGCCCATATTTGGTTCGGGAGGTGTCATTGTTTGTGTTATTCATTAGTCATGGGCAAGCTGCGTTGTAATTCCATGTTGTGGTGTAAAAATCACTTGACTAGTTGTACAAATACTCATTATTAATCAATGAAATATAGTCTCTTCCAATGTGTTATGAGATTTGAATATGTTGTACTCATTACGTACAATCATGAATCAAAATATGTAGGTAAAAACGTCCACTAGCATGCATATAAAAATAACATGATCAGAAAATCATATTCTCCAGCATGTTAGCCATGACGTAAGAGTCATATAAAATGCGTTCATGGTACATATCTCGGTGTGTTAGTCATGTTGTAAAAAGTATACAAAATGTCATTTTCATACTATTTTA
The DNA here is from genome assembly GCA_963693085.1 of Alisma plantago-aquatica. Classification (NCBI taxonomy): domain Eukaryota; kingdom Viridiplantae; phylum Streptophyta; class Magnoliopsida; order Alismatales; family Alismataceae; genus Alisma; species Alisma plantago-aquatica. Next base: position 884,232,100 of record OY856410.1, read on the forward strand.
TGGCCTTCTTTTATAGCCGTCATTGTGTGGATAGCCGACATCTTTAAAAATGTTGGAATCTTTTTCACGACACGACTTAAAACGACATTTATCCGACATTCTTAAAATTGACGGAAATGAATGAGGTTGACATTATGTTGGGCTTTTTATAGCATTTTATTATGCCGTAGAAACTGGGATTTGTTGTGGTGTATGTGATAACATGGGAAAACACAGGGGATAACATGAGATCACATGAGATGGCATGGGATAACATGGGATGACACATGAGATAACATGAGATAACACTCAATTTGACAAGTGATAATATGGGATGACATGAGATAACATGGGATAACACATAATGGCATAGGATAATATGAGATAACATGAGATAATAGACAATTTGACATGGGATAACAAGCAATTTTACATGGGATAACATGGGATGCCATGTAGTTTGACATGGGATAACATGAGATAACATGAGATAACACACAATTTAGCATGTGATCACATAAAATAACACATGGGATATCATGGGATGACATGGATAAAATGGGATGATGTGATAAAATGGGAGGAGACATGGGATATCATGGAATTGCATGAGATAAACTACAATTTGACATAGTATAACAAGGGATAACACAAAAAATAATACATGTGATAACATTGGATAACACATGTGATAACACACTGGATAATATATGGGATAACATGGGATAATATATGAGACAACATGGAATAACACTTGTGATAACATTGGATAATACATGTGATAACATGGGATAATGCATGAGATAACACATGGGACAACATGTGATAATACATGAGCCAACATGTAATAACATATGGGATAACATGGGATAACACATGTGATAACATGGGATAACACTTGAGATAACACACATTATAACACACATGACATCATGAGATAACACATGAGACAATATGTAATAACACATGGGATAACACATGTTATAACATGGGATAACACATGAGATAACACACGTGACTACACATGGGACATCATGAGATAACAAATGGGACAACATGAAATAATACATGGGATAAACTAGGATAACACATGAGATAACACACGAGATAACACATGGGACATCATGGAATAACACATGGGACAACATGGAATAATACATGTGATAACATGAGATAACACATGTGATAACACGAGATAACACATGGGATAGCACACGGGATAATACATGGGACAACATGGGATACCGCATGGGGCAACATGGAATAACATAGGATAACATATGTGATAACATGGGATAACATACAATTGTATGTGAGATAACAATAATTGGACTTGAGATTACATCTAATTGGACCGACGACAATATTGATCTTGTTATAGAATAGGAGGGAGGTAGTGTCATTTATTTTTTAGTCAGAAGTATGTTGACATTGGTCTTGCTCTAAAAATTTTATAAGGAACACCAGAATTTTTATTTTTTCAAAAAATTCATTAGATTTAAAAGATATCAGTAAAAATACGAAGAACACGAGGGAAGTAATGTCATTTATTTTTTAATAGAAAGCATGTTGGCATTGGTCTTGTTCTAAAATATTTTTTATAAGGAATGTAAATGTTTTTATTTCTTCAAAAATACATTTTAATTTGAGATACTAAAAAATCGTTTGTTGTTTTCCCTTCCCTCCCTCTCTCCCACTCTCTCTCTCCATGTTTTTCAATAACCCACAAAAAAAAACCTTGATGAACAGTTTTTAAAAAAATTATCCGCGTTTTTCAATCATCCACGTTTTACATCGGACACCAAGTGGACGGTTTGTCGTTCGCATAGCGTTTGTCGTAAAGAATCATGGTTCTTGAAATAGAAAAGCTAATTTCGTCATCCATGGAAACAAACTTATAGAATACTACCCTTCAAAGCACGAGGCAATCCCAAAAAGTATGGTTTCAAAAGTCCATGGGAGGTATCCAAGAAAACATTGTGGGTCTGAAACATGCAGTGAAGCCAAGCTAGCATGCTCAATTGAATTAAAGTTGAGGAGATGGGGAGAAGAAGCTTCGAACAAAAGCCGCGTACATTGCGTTGGGTGGCACATGCCACTTTCGAATCGCAAAGCTTAATGGTCTAAGGGCACCATCATTGGGGTACCGCTGTGTCGTAAAAGAAAAACTGACCTGTCAACTTCTACTCTCCTCATCATACCAAAAATTACACTACTAGGCGACAGGTTGTAGTTGTAGTAGTACCAGAACTTAGTTTTGACGCAGCGCGCGCAGTGGAGTGGGTCGACGTGGTGCCGTCGGGAGGAGATCATGCTAGAGGTGGTGGTGGTGGAGCCCGAGGCTGCTGATCGCTCGCGATGGCATGCACGTACGCAAGTGTTGTGTTAAGACAAACCTCTCCCCAAGAAATAACCAAGCTAGAGAGAGAGAGTGCAACAGAAAAATAAGAACAAACAGAATTATCCAACCACAACAAAGCCACGGAAGGGAATGTCTGTCGGACATGAATCAAGTGTAGGGGAATGAGGTTAGCCGTTGCTGGCTGAAGAGTACGTACACTGTTGTCAGCTTGATTGGTCGTAGTTTCAGATGTAGTTGATGGTGCTAAAGGTCAGGCAATACTTGCATTATTGGGGATTAGAAGTCAGGGGTACCGGACGGAGCTAGCTAGCACTGAACTGGTGAGTGCATGTGATCTTTGCTACACTGTTGTGTGGAAATGTTTGAAACCGGACGTGAGTGAGAAGACAGGTGATGTCCTTGGTTTTCATGTTGGTAACCTCATGATTAAACCATCATTTTTAGGGCGCACTCCTATTCGTTCGTCTTAGCTCCATGTCGTACGAACTGGAAAGCTGATGGAAACGCCGTGGTGAAAACAAACACCAAGTCCACACACTCTGCTTCTGCTACACCGCGGTACTGACAATGGTACCTTGTTGTAGGGCTCGACGATCGAAACGTCGTACATTCGTGCCTTGAGCCACTTAGCTGTGTCCAGGCTGCAGCTGAACGCAGGAGGGGACTGGAAGGAGGAGAAGGGTGGCTAGGAGGATGAAAATCCCTCGAGGTTCAACATGGAATCATTCCGCAATATCAGAGAACGATTAGACTAGAACGGCGGATCTAAGAGGAGAAGAGTGGTCGATATCGGACTTGGAGTCAGCATCATGCATATTGGATTGTATTTCTGATCCCTGCAGCAAAAAAAAAAAAGTTTGGTTAGCTAGAGTCGTAAAACTAGCCATCTCATGTCAATCTAAATCTACTATATCAGACTTGTTATTTATATCTCAAAAAATCTTCATCATTCATTTACTCACTTAAAATAATTAATGAGGTATGCGTACAACTGAGATTAACAAGGACACGTTGGGACAACAAGATCAAAACAACATATTTGAATCCATCTCATTGTACCTGAACTCTCTCATCATCCCTTCGACAACATTTTTGTAACCCAGTAATTTGTTATCCCGAATTAGCTGAATGCAGGATTGTAGGTCCTCCTGCAAAATCCTACAATCCAAAGGTGTTAGCGGAGAACGTCACTTCCCATGTTGGGAGACGATTGGTAAACAACTAGAGTTCTTTTTTTGGTTAATTAGGTGGAGTTAATTAATCCCATCCTCCGACGGGAAAACTTCAGAAAAGGGCTACAAAAAATACTACACAATGCTATAGTAGACCAAGTTTGTGGCTCTATAAAACACAATCCTACTCTTCACAGAAACTACACCTCATTAAATGCCTCTATCTCTACATGTTGTCTCTGTCACTTGTCTAAAGTATGACCCTCTGCTCTTTTCCAATATGTAAACCCCTAACTAGAGGGGGTATCTCAACCAAATTGAAGAAAAAAAAGTAGTCAATAGTCAACAACATACTCAACAAGGACGACGTCCATGCGGTTAGCCCCCTATACATATGATGGCAAGCCCAACCATAATGCAAGGCCTTTTGAGAGAGAGAATCACCTGTCTGATCCTCCAAGATGGGGTTGTCTCACCATCTAGCATCTAGAAAGCCTCAAATCACCGATCTCCACTGAAATGCCATAATAGTCATGCACTTAGCAAAGTTTGAGTCATACTCCAAGGCCTCAGTGCTACTCTACTCTCTAACCTATTTGTACCTCTTCTCGCCCTTAGAAATCAACCACCACCTTGCCTTCAACATCTCTCAATATATGTCTGTCTTTTCCCCTACTACCCACTTTTTTTCTCCATGAAACATTTGTGATGTTCAGCTTCATCTCGCTCCTCATAGGTATAACCCAACTAAGCACTCAAAACCTTATCCTTGTAAGCCTCACACTTGGGGAAAGATCTCACTTCATGTTCAATTCTTCCCTGATGTCCTCCTTCTTGTCTTGTTAAAAAAATTATTCATATTAACCCTTACCATGTTACACACCCTCCTCCATATCTCCACAGCTTGCATCCTTCTACAATCATACCTGCTCGAGCACCTAGACATCCAAACACAACATATGATGAACAACAGAAAGTTGCTCTTCATCACCCCTAACCAACTATTATGGGTGGCATGCCCCAACACATGAGAAAAGAGCAAGCCTTCCTATGTGAAGCGTCAAAACCTCCAACCCCCAATGAACCTCCATCCTCGCACACACCTACCTTGCTACCTCCCCATGATGCAACAAGTAGACAAGCATCTCCTTCCTACCCTCTCTACAACACTCACATCTAGAAGCTATTTGGATGTGAAATTTCCTCACTCCATCATTTACCAATATAGCTCCTTTCCCCACTTTCCTAACAAAAGTGGTCACTTTAGAGAGCATGATACCATTCCAAACCCATCTAGATCCATACCAAAATCTCCCTTCTTTTCCATCCCCTCTCCCTCTCCCTCTCCATACTCCCTTCGTAGGCCGTAGATAAAAGCATCAACTCTCACAAGGCATCCAACAAGGTTTGTCCAACTCAAAAGAAATGATGACCATCACCACCCTTAACATGGCCAATGTTGCTTACTGATAAGAATTTGTAGCTTAGTCCATGTTCATTTTTTACTCCTACTGCTTGCAACTAAACTATTCAAGTGTGTGATGAACTAAACCAAGTTATGATGCAGTTGTAGGTAGAGCCACATAATATTGTTGCATGACTCACTAAGCTGGGTTGATTATGTTTTAGAGTGAAATGTACTTTACACATGCTCAATATAGTTTTTTTAATAGGAAAATATTCTATCAACTAGTGTTGCGGTCGAATAGAGAAGCATTCTGCAATCATCATTCTCTTGGAAAAATTGAGTTCATCTTCATAGTAAAGCAATGTAATATGTGAGGTCTGTCACTTCTAAATGAATGCTTGCATCAGTTTCGGTAATTGTGGTACACTAGTGTTATATGGGAGGTGTGCCAATGCTTTCAAATACTTACACAAGTTTTGAGAATCGTATGGCACCAATCTTATAAGAAATGTGTGCCAACTCTATTAAATATCTAAGGGTCGATATTTCTTGTGTGTTTAAAAAGTTATATCAAAATAAAACAGGTCACCAAATAAAAAATAATTAAGAGTCATCCTCTCGCTAAACTAGGAGATGTTTGTAATTATCTCTTCATTATCAACCTCAATGTCATATAAAATGATGCATTGTTGTATGATTCATTATGCAAATACTCTATGATAGTGATGGCCTCACCAACTTTAGTTTCCTTTTTCCCATGCATATCAAATTGTTTTTTACATCTTTGCAAAGAAACCCAATACTCTCACAATGCATTGCACAAATTCTTTAACTGAATTCCAATGTCTTCATTCATCTATGCTTTAGTTCGTTGCACATCTAAAATATTGCGGTTGGATTTAAGAAGATGTGCATATTATTGTAGGTAAAATGCATGGTTATGATCAAAAATTCATCTTGTTATGTTTTAGACATTAATCTCGCAATCAAGTTTCAAATTAAGTTAAGATGTACACATGCTCCTATCTTATCTATTGTGCCTCTCAGTTCCTATTTGAGAAACTTCTTATTCTTCAATCATTTTAGATCTAGTGTAATTTAGTATACTTCCGTTCAAAGTCCTTATTCATTGTAAATGTATTACATATCCTTCTTCATTATGATCCATGTTCTTGCCTCCACTTCTTCTCCCAGTCAATCATAGTGACAAAATGTTTCTAATGAGCATTAGTATTATATAAATGATGTGCTTCGTTTGAAGTGCTAAATTCAAGATTTTTCCGGTATTCATTCTTATAAACTTCATCCGAGATGATGAAACACAAGATAATCAATGGAATATGACTGAAAGAAATAATGGAACATGATAGTGTTAATAATATACTAGGATGTAACCATGAATGAAAATAGAAATACTAGAAAATGAGTGAAAGAAATGATAGAACATGACTAAAGAAATATTGCAACACCAGTCAAAGAATAATGGAACACCCTAGAATAAAAGGTTGATATGGAGCGTAACCAAGAATGGAACAATGCAACCAAGTACTCGATCAGGAGTGAAACAAAGAATGGAACACAACAATTTTAATAAGAGATTTGTAGTATAACCAAAAAGATAACATGAATAACTAAGTATTGGGTCAATTGTGAATGGAATAATGGAACTTGATATTTGTGCAACCAAAAATATAATCAGTCTAAAAAAATACTAGATCAAGAGTAGGGGAATAATGGAAAGTGATAGTTTTCATAGTGAATCAGGAGAGAAAGGAATAATGGAACGCGACTAAAGAAATGTTGGAGCACAAGTGAAAGGAATAATGAAACATAACTAAAGAAATACTAGAACATGGGTGAAAAGAACAATAGAATGCTACAAAAGAAATACTAGAACACTCGTGAAAGGAATAATACAACACCTTATAATGAATAATGGATCTGGATTGTAATCAAGAATGGAATGATCTAATCAACTTTTGTATCAGGAGTGCAAGGAATAATGGAACATGATAATATTAATAGATGTCTATTGTGCAACTAAGAATGGAACATGTGATAAATGCAAGAGTGAACGAATAATGGAGAAAATAAATTTTGACCTAGAATAATGGAATGAGACAAACAAAGATCAAGAAGTAAGCATCAAGAGACATCCCCTACTCCTCTTGAAAGTACAAACAATTTAGTGCTAGTAATAGATTTTTACTTAAAAGAATCAATAGAAGATGTTGAGTTTGTTCTTACAAACTGAGGAGGATGTTACCTGATGCATATTGTATTATGTGATATGTCTTACTGTATCAATGAACTTAGGTTACACTAAGATCGAGAGTGAACATATAATGAAATGCCAAACAACAAAAGTTAAAGGACTAACAAAGGATGTACAATAAATAAAAAATATGTTTGATGTAGATGTAAAGAACAATGAGTAATAATGTATATGGATGTAACCAAGAATAGAAAGTGACAAACATATATTGGATAAGGAGTGAACTGAATTATGAATCATGACTGATGACATTATGGAACATGCATGAAAGAAATAATGGAATGAGACTAAATATATACTAGAACATGAGTGGAAGGAATATTTGAACTCGATAGAATATATAATGGATCTGGATTGTAACCAAGTATAGAACAATCCCATCTAATACTAGAACATGAGTACAGGGAAGAATGGAGTGTGAATGCACAAAAATGATCTATATTGTAACCAAGATTGAAACATGCAACTGACACATAAGTTAACAAATAACCTTACACTTAGAATAATGGAATCAGAAAAATGAGGCTCATGCAGTAAGAATTAGGAAACATCCTCCACTCCACTTGTAAGAATAAACAATTTTGTGATAGATGTGGTGAGTTCTATTTAAAAGAATCAACAGTGGTCACCAAGTTTGTTATTACCAGCCAAGGAGGGTGTTATAGTATGCATATTGCATGTGTATCATTAGATACAATGCACTATAGTTTCACTAGGATCAGGAGTGAAAGAATATTGAAATTTCAAACAAGAAAAGTTAAAGGAAAAATGAAGGAAGTATAATAAGTAAAAATTAGATTTGAAGTGATTGTAAAGAATAATGATTAGTAATGTATTTTGATTTAATAAAGATTGCAACACAAATAAAGAAATACTACTCCACGAGTGATAGGAAATAATGGATCATGAAAATATAAATAATTGATCTAGAGTGTAATCAAGAATGGAATGAGACAAACAAAATAGTTCATCAGGGGCAGGGTATCTGTTGTCTGCGATCACTGGTGGCCTCGAGGTTGTTGTTGCTTCTCCTCCACAAGGCCTGCCTACGCAAGGCTCTACCATAGCGAGGACTTGGGAGGACCTTGCCCCTCCTCATATCTCTTCCTTCTTCTTGTTTCTCCTGTGAAAAGGATGGGGATGGGGAGAGCAGTGAGGACGGTAACTGGCTCTCGGCTCTCAGTTGTTTCTAAGCAAAAGCTTGTAGCAAGGGCCAGGTAGTGGTTTTCATCTAAGTGATGCTAACTACTCTACCAATTTCCCTCCTCACGCACGTACTCAGCCCACACTCAGTGGTCGTGGCTAAGTGGGGGATCATGTTTCACCCGATCCATGACTCTCAACCTGGTGTTTGGGGATAAACGCCAACCATTAGATCAGACCATCCTAGCGCCAACATGACTCCATGTTTCTTATCCATAGTGAAACTTGGACTAAAGTTGCGTGATACTACCTTATATGAAAACTTAGGATATATAATCTGAATTTGGGACATCAATATATGCATTATCTATTCAAACTCAACTCTACATAACTTCTTCTAGGAACCTCCAATTTCCACCAAATTTTAACCATAGCTTCCTCACAACTCTAGATACTTTGTACAAGAATTTGGTTTGAAAATTATATTGTTTGGTACTAAATAAAATACCTCAAAAAGGCATAAAAATAGGGAATTCTCTCATGATATCAATATCATTTGAATTCCAACATTGGTAAAACTCTCAAAATTACTCAACCATGAATGACTTCACTTATGTCATTAGACATTTAAGGATTCCAAAAGTCCACTCTATCACAGGTATTGTGTTGAACGCCTAGTAGTGGCAACCCAAAATCGATGGCATATGTGCTTATCCTCATTATAAAAAACATCAATCTCACTTAGACCTGTTTTTTAGGTTGTTTAGAAAAATCAACAACATAATTCATTCTTATCATAGGTTTACCATCCAGAAATTGACAACATATGTACTTACCCCTGTTAAAAATGTCAACCTTGCTAAGACATATTTCTTTGATTTCTAGCAAAGAAACCAACGACATAACCCAATTTGGTGGGATACATTTTTCATAGAGCATGTGGTGAGAACCCTTTATCATAAAATCTTAATGAAGAAATTGACACCATAGGATTTTTGTAGGTAAAAAATTTCATGGTGGGTGTAACCTACGATGTCAGTTTTTATGGAGTATAACCTACAAAAGAGGCATTTTGAAAGCAAAGTTTATTTTGCGAGAAAGGTTTTGTCATTGGTTTTTGTACAAGAGACACAAAAGGCCTATATCAATATTTTCCCCTGAAAATTTTAATTTTTCAAGCTTTCTATGAAGTAGGTTCAACACAAAAAACACCATTACAATAAAAGTGTTACCCATGTTTTTTCTTAACCGACAATTCTTGACCATTAGTGATGTTTTTTCTCTACCAACCAACGATATTGGCCTATAGTTTTAGTTTTCTATGAAAACTAACGTTAAGAAAAGTTAAACTAGATATAAAAAATGTACTAGTGAATCCTAATTCCTTAGTAATACTATAGTCCTCTGAGATTGTCCATCTATCTATGGGTGAAAAGTGATACTAAACCTTAATTGCATACCCAAAGCTTTATGTAGTCGTTCCTAAAAATGACTCGTGAACTGGGGATCTCTATCAGAAACAATTATAGCTAGAACCCCATGTAAACACATTATCTCATCTATATAGATCTGTGCAAGTTTCTCAGTAGTTTAGGTTGTTTTTATAGGAAGAAAATGTGCTGACTTAGTCAACCTATCAACTATCACCCAAATGGAATCATGACTTTTGGCTATTCTTGGCAAACCAACCATAAAGTCCATGGTCACGTGATCCCATTTCCACTATGGTATAGGTAAAGGTTGCATTGTTCCTACAGGCTTCTGATGTTCAACTTTAACCTACTGACACACTAGACACCGCATAACAAACTCAGCTACATCTTTCTTCAAACTAGGCCACCAATACATATCTTTCAAGTTATGATACATTTTGGTGCTCCCTGGATGCATTGCATACATAGATTGAAAAACACTAGAGGGGGGGTGAAATAGAGTTTTTAAATAATTTTAACAATTTATTTAATTCAAACAACCACAATTAAAAATTAGAAGAAGGAGACAGGTGTTTCGAGTGGTTCCAACTTTAGCAAATACTAAAGTTGTCAGTCCACTACCCGGTTGCTTACCCAACCGGGATTTTGAAAGTATTTATTTTATTACCTTCTCAAGGATTTATACAAAATACAATACTTTCCTTTACACCCTTTGAGCAGCCTTCACTTGAAGTAGGTGCACCAACTTTGAGGTAGCCTTCTTGAAGTAACTCCAAGCTCCCCCGTGAAGTAGCCTTCCTCTCTAGAAGTAACCTCCCGTTGCACCAGCCTTCTGAAGTAGCTCAAAGTCACCTTCTTCGCCAAGAAGAACTCCACCCTCTCCAATCAGCAGCCTCCAACCTAGGAGTAGCAAGGAGAGTACAAACGATAAAAGAGAACAAGAAAGAAAAAGGAAATTACAACTTATCCTTTGTATCCCAAGGCTTGATTTGCCTAGAGCAAGCGTATAGATCTCCTAACCAAGTGTGTGAACTTGTGATTGCATTGGGTAGGAGATACTAGCCTATAGGACACGAATTATGAGCTAAGGAAGGAATTAGCCAATTCTTACAAAGCTCAAATTGCTCACAAACAGATTGCTCAAAGTATGCTCAAGGATTTCTCAAGTGTAGCAAGTGTGTTTGAGTGTCCTATGGCATGTCCTATTTATAGGAATGGCCTAAGGATGCTTAAGGACATTCTAGACAACTTCTAGGGGTTTCTAAGTGCTTAACTAGCCGTTAGGTACAAAGTTGTTGCTTTAACAACGGCTAATTAATTAATTCTGCAGTTGCTGTCAGAGACAATCTCGGTCGAGGAATGGTCGACTGAGACACCTACTCGGTCAAACTTTTGTCGACCGACAGGCACTCTGGAACAAGTGATTTGCAACGTCTTTCTCCAACTGCCAACTAACTTGTCTGTTGTGTCTAACGGCTACTTTGGATCTTTCTCGGTCGAGAAGATTGTCGACCGAGAGTGTCTCGGTCGAGGAGTTTGTCGACCGAGATTGATCCTGTTTCAATGTTTCAATTTAGGCACTAATTATATGTATGAGTGTGCAAATGTGATCCTATTTGAAGGGGATGACTTATCTAAATGTGATGTTTAGCTAGGGAAGATCTAACGCTTGATTTACATGCAATCTAAGTACTTGTACATTATATATTTGTACAAGTTTTAACAAAGCGATTACATTGCATGAAAACATAAATGTAAGCATATGGATTTCCCTAGTTGCTTTGGCATCTACCTTAATCCTGCACACTCAAGTAGCTCGTTAGATCAATAAGAATGAAATGTTTGTCATAATCAAAACAAAGGGATTTATAGATGTCCATTTAGCCAACAATCTCCCCCTTTTTGAAGATGACAAACATTTCCTAAATATAGAATAAGGAAATATAAAACATGTGAGTTTCATACCTTTAGATTACCTTTTGTAGCTTTTCCTCTTGTTTATAAAATGTGTGCTTATTATTCCCCTTGAATTATGTAACATGAAATCCAATTCACTAGGGAATATAGCAACTTTCAATGTAAAGCCAAGAGTTTATTTATGAAACTCATTGATTGAGTTTTTCTAAGTTTTAGTTTTATATTTATTTCTCCCCCTTTGTCATTTCAAAAAGATATCCATTTAGAAATAAAAACTCCCCCTTAATTAGATGTCCCATCAAATCTAATGAAAAAGATGTCCATTTAAAAGCCAAAATATCATAATGTAAATAAGAGTTTTTGTTTAAGTAGCACAAATATCAAAGAAAACATCTTCCAAAGGAGTGATAAGCAATTGCTTCCTAATTTTGTTAAATTGATCTAGTGGAAGCGGTTTTGTAAAAATATCAGCCAATTGATCTTCCGTATCAACATGATGAAGGGAAACATGATTCTTGGAGATGTGATCCCTTAAAAAATGATGACGGATTTCAATATGTTTAGCTCGGCTGTGTAAAATAGGATTGTGTGCTAAGTTTATAGTGCTCGTGTTGTCACAAAAAATAGGCGTAGATGAAAGAGTAAAACCATAATCATTTAATACTTGTTGCATATAAATCACTTGAGCACAACAAGACCGGGCTGCCATATATTCAGCTTCAGTTGTAGATAGGGCAACCGTATTTTGTTTCTTGCTAAACCAAGATACTAAAGCTCTCCCTAATAAGAAACAACCACCACTAGTACTCTTGCGATCAAGTCGACAACCAGCATAATCCGCATCAGTATAAGCTTTAAAATCCAAGGATTGTCCTTTTGGATACCATAAACTAAAACAAGTAGTGTCGGCTAGGTAACGAAGAATTCGTTTAACTGCTAGAAAATGAGAGTGCATAGGTTGTGATTGAAATCGAGCACAAAGACCAACGGGAAACATAATGTCTGGTCTAGAAGCAGTTAAGTAAAGCAAACTACCAATCATGTCTCTATATAAAGAATCATCAATAGGTTCCCCATTTTCATCCTTATCAATTTTAGTAGAAGTAGCCATAGGAGTAGTAGCATGTTTGCACTGATCCATCCCAAAACGTTTTAAGAGTTCTTTAGTATATTTTTCTTGGCTTATGAATATTCCGGCAGGTGTTTGCTTAATTTGAAAACCAAGAAAGAAAGTTAGTTCACCCATGAGGCTCATTTCAAATTCTTTTTGCATAATATCACTAAATTGTGTGCACAATGAATCATTAGAAGCTCCAAAAATAATGTCATCAACATATATTTGCACAACTAGGAAATCAGATGTATATGTTTTGAAAAATAAAGTAGAATCTGAATTTCCAATAGAAAAACCATTATCAAAAAGATATGTCTTGAGCCTTTCATACCAATTTCTAGGTGCTTGTTTTAAACCATAAAGTGCTTTCTTAAGTTTATAAACATAGACACCTTTTTCCGGTATTTCAAAACCAGGTGGTTGGGCAACATATACTTCTTCTTGAATGATTCCATTTAGAAATGCACTTTTTACATCCATTTGGTATAGTTTGATGTTTTTATGTGCAGCAATAGCTAGTAACATTCTAATAGCTTCAAGTCTAGCTACCGGTGCATACGTTTCATCAAAATCTATTCCTTCTTGTTGATTATATCCTTGTGCTACTAACCGAGCTTTATTCCTTATTACTTCTCCTGCCTGATTTAGCTTGTTCCTAAAAACCCATTTAGTTCCTATTATGGTTTTATCTTGTGGTTTAGGAACTAAATCCCATACATCATTTTTAGTGAATTGATTCAATTCTTCTTGCATGGCTATTATCCAATAATCATCTTTAAGAGCTTCAGATATCTTTTTAGGTTCAATGATAGAAACAAAAGCCATGTTTGCAACATCTTTGAAAAAAGACATGTTTTCATTAGATTTGATGGGACATCTAATTAAGGGGGAGTTTTTATTTCTAAACGGATATCTTTTTGAAATGACAAAGGGGGAGAAATAAATATAAAACTAAAACTTAGAAAACTCAATCAATGAGTTTCATAAATAAACTCTTGGCTTTACATTGAAAGTTGCTATATTCCCTAGTGAATTGGATTTCATGTTCCATAATTCAAGGGGAATAATAAGCACACATTTTATAAACAAGAGGAAAAGCTACAAAAGGTAATCTAAAGGTATGAAACTCACATGTTTTATATTTCCTTATTTTATATTTAGGAAATGTTTGTCATCTTCAAAAAGGGGGAGATTGTTGGCTAAATGGACATCTATAAATCCCTTTGTTTTGATTATGACAAACATTTCCTAAATATAAAATAAGGAAATATAAAACATGTGAGTTTCATACCTTTAGATTACCTTTTGTAGCTTTTCCTCTTGTTTATAAAATGTGTGCTTATTATTCCCCTTGAATTATGGAACATGAAATCCAATTCACTAGGGAATATAGCAACTTTCAATGTAAAGCCAAGAGTTTATTTATGAAACTCATTGATTGAGTTTTTCTAAGTTTTAGTTTTATATTTATTTAATTGATTCAATTCTTCTTGCATGGCTATTATCCAATAATCATCTTTAAGAGCTTCAGATATCTTTTTAGGTTCAGTGATAGAAACAAAAGCCATGTTTGCAACATCTTTGAAAGAAGACCTAGTTTTAACTTTATCATTAGGATCTCCAATAATTAATTCTTGAGGATGATCTTTAATAAGCCTAGGTGTAGGTTGTGGTTCAACTTGGTGATTATTTGTAGTACTTTTCTCACTATTATTTGGTATGTTTAAATTTTCGAATTGATTTGTGAGATCTATGATTTCTAGATTTTCAGATTTGGACTCTTCATGAAAAGAAACATGAATAGATTCCTCAACTTTTCTAGATATAGTGTTATATACTCTAAAAGCTTTGCTAGAAGTGGAATATCCCAAAAAGAATGCTTTGTGTGATTTTGAGTCAAACTTATCTCTATCATCTTTGGTATTTAAGATATAGCATGTGGAGCCAAAGGTATGAAAATAGTCAACTCTAGGTTTCTTAGAATGTATTAGTTCATATGGAGTTTTCTTTAAATGAGAGTGAACAGTTACTCTATTTAGCACATAGCATGCAGTGTTTACAGCTTCAGCCCAAAAGGTTTTGGGTGTGTTATGTTCAAGCATCATAGTTCTAGCCATTTCTTGTAGTGATCGAATTTTCCTTTCAACTATACCATTTTGTTGTGGGGTGCGTGGAGCAGAAAAATTATGAGTGTACCCTTGAGATGTACAAAACTCTTCAAATGTATGATTTTCAAATTCTCCACCATGATCACTTCTAATGGTACATATTTTGCTTTGTAATAGATTTTCAATCTTGGAACAAAATTGTATAAAAACATGAATAGTATCATCTTTAGTTGCAATAAAGTGTACCCATGTGTATCTACTATAATCATCAACAATAACAAAATAGTATCTTTTACCACCAATAGATTGTGTCCTCATGGGTCCAAATAAATCCATATGAATTAATTCTAAGGACCTACTGGTGCTAAGTACATGTTTTGGTTTAAAAGAGGTTTTGGTTTGCTTTCCCATTGTGCATGGTTCACAGTTTTCAACTTGATCAAAAGATAAAGTAGGCAATCCACGAACAAGATCATATTTCACTAACTTTTTAATAACATGTGAACTAGCATGTCCTAGCTTTTTATGCCATACTTGTAAGGTATTTTCATTTGCAAGCAAGCATTTTCCCACTACTGATTTCATAGAGTTAGGTTTAAGAATATAAAGATTTCCAACTCTATTTCCTTCATAAACAACATTTGTAGTGTTTTCTATCAATAACTTGCAGCAAGTTTTGTTAAATAACACATCATAACCACTATCACATAATTGACTAACACTTATCAAATTATGGTGCAAACCATCAACAAGTAGAACATTCTTAATTTCGAGGTTTGTACCAACATTACCTATTCCAACAATTTTTCCCTTACCATTGTCTCCAAAGGTGACTGTTCCACTTTTCTTTTCTTCAAAAGTTTGGAATGCATCCTTGTTCCCGGTCATATGTTTGGAACATCCACTGTCAACCACCCATTCCTGCATTAAAATGTAGATTTTGGTACCCATGTGATGGTCCGATATGGTTAGAATCATTTAAGTACAGATTTGTATAAGAATTCTGAATCAGAAGTCCAGTCGGTCGACAATTGTTCGACCGACATCTGTCTCAGTTGACAAATTTTCGATCGAGAAGATTACTGTATTACAAACCAGAAAACACAGAAATGTAGCTCGGTTGACCAATTTTCGACCGAAATAATTGCTGTAAGTTTTGATATGTTACAGACATTCAGTCGGTCGACAATACTTCGACCGATTAATGGTTCGGTCGAGACAATACTTCGACCGACTAAGTTCCTGTTTCAGTACAATAATGCAGAAAATTTACAATATGCATGCAATCTTTTGTTTAGTTGAGATAAGACAATATAAATAGCAAGATGGAGCGTTTGGTTATATCTCAACTAAATTCCATTTGACTCTACTAAGTTTGAGGTTTTGGGACCCAAACTAAATCGGAATCCTTAGTTTTATAAGGACATGAAAAGGAGTAGTGTCCAAGGCGTAAACAAAAATGGCAAGTAATAGAATCAACTTCATTTCTCTTTCTAGCCATTGTGTTCTTGGGTACAAACATAGTTTGAGTTCTTTTGGGTTGATTTTTCTTTGGAGCATATCCCAAACTTTTTCTTCTGTTGAAAACAATACCAATACTTAGAATGTTATCAAGTATATCTTTTCTTCTTAACTCATAAAGTTCTCTTTGCAGCTGAGCAATATCATTCATTTTCTTATGTAAATCTTTTCTTGCTTGATCTAAATCAGATAGCAATGAATCTCTTTCTTTTACAACATTATCATAGTCTAGAGGGTTACACAAAATAGGTTGAGTCTGAAAATATTTTAGTTTAGCTAACAAGTCAGTCTTTTCTTTAGAAAGAAGATCAACATTTGTTTCTAAAGTGAGTAGCTTTCTAGTGCAATCATCTAAAGATGTTTTTAAAGACAAATTCTCAAGATCAATGTTATTCTTTTCAGAAGAAAGATTATCTAATTTAGCAATTTGCTCATCATTTGATTTGATAACCTTCTTTAGTTTCTTTTTGACATCAACATACTTATCATGAATTTCTTGTAGACTAGTGACTAACTCTTCTTTAGAAAGATCAAGTAGGCTTACCTCTTGAGAGTTTTCATCATCTTCTCTTGCCATTAGACAATCCACAGTTTCTTCTCCGCTTTCACTGTCACTTGATTCGTCCCATGCAGCTTTATAGGCTTTTTCTCCCTTCTTCTTGTGTGAGCTTTTCTTTCCTTTCTTTGCTTTAGGACATTCATTTTTGAAATGCCCTTTCTTCCCACATTCAAAGCACCTAGGAGGGGTAGAAGAAGAGCTGGAAATTTTGTTAGATTTAAATCTTTTGTATTTCTTACCATTTACTATCAAGGCTTCTTCTCCCTCTTCTTCACTTGACTCCTCACTTTCTTGTGTGACAACCTTTGAAGCTTTTAGAGCTATATCCTTCTTCTTTCCTTGCTGAAGTTCACGTGCTCTTCTTTCTTCCTCTTCTAGGGTTGCTTCATGAGCTTCTAAGTTGCCAATAAGTTGCTCCATTTTCAGTCGAGTGAGGTCGTTTGCTTCTTCAATGGCTGTCACCTTTGGCTTATATTTTGGAGGAAGTGAACGAAGGATCTTTGATACCTGATCTTCTTTAGGAATAGGTTTTCCTAGAGCACTTAAACCATTAACAATAGTAGAGAATTTTGCAAACATTTCACTAATTGATTCATTAGTATCCATACGAAAGTGTTCAAATTTTTGTTTAAACATGCTTATTTTGGAATTTTTGACTTGGACTGTACCTTCATAGGTAATGGACAGTCTATGCCAAATATCATAGGCTATGTCACAATTAGATATTCTATTAAATTCTCCTACCGAAATAGAACAATATAAAATGCTTACATCTTTTGCATTCATTTGGGCCAGCTTTACCGTATTTGCATCCCATTCTGCAAATTGAGTTTGAGGGAGCTCGTATGGGGTTGACACCATTCTCCATAAGTCCCAATTGATGCCTTGGAAGTAGAAATGCATCCTTCTTTTCCAATATTGGTAGTTTGTTCCATCGAACGCTGGAGGCCTAGAAACAAGTGTCCCTTCGAGGTTGAGGTTGTTGAGCACTCCATCACCCATTTCTTCAAGACCTTGTTAGGGTTCCTTGAAGCCTGCTCTGATACTAATTGAAAAACACTAGAGGGGGGGTGAAATAGAGTTTTTAAATAATTTTAACAATTTATTTAATTCAAACAACCACAATTAAAAATTAGAAGAAGGAGACAGGTGTTTAGAGTGGTTCCAACTTTAGCAAATACTAAAGTTGTCAGTCCACTACTCGGTTGCTTACCCAACCGGGATTTTGAAAGTATTTATTTTATTACCTTCTCAAGGATTTATACAAAATACAATACTTTCCTTTACACCCTTTGAGCAGCCTTCACTTGAAGTAGGTGCACCAACTTTGAGGTAGCCTTCTTGAAGTAACTCCAAGCTCCCCCTTGAAGTAGCCTTCCTCTCTAGAAGTAACCTCCCGTTGCACCAGCCTTCTGAAGTAGCTCAAAGTCACCTTCTTCGCCAAGAAGAACTCCACCCTCTCCAATCAGCAGCCTCCAACCTAGGAGTAGCAAGGAGAGTACAAACGATAAAAGAGAACAAGAAAGAAAAAGGAAATTACAACTTATCCTTTGTAGCCCAAGGCTTGATTTGCCTAGATCAAGCGTATAGATCTCCTAACCAAGTGTGTGAACTTGTGATTGCAGTGGGTAGGAGATACTAGCCTATAGGACACGAATTATGAGCTAAGGAAGGAAGTAGCCAATTGTTACAAAGCTCAAATTGCTCACAAACAGATTGCTCAAAGTATGCTCAAGGATTTCTCAAGTGTAGCAAGTGTGTTTGAGTGTCCTATGGCATGTCCTATTTATAGGAATGGCCTAAGGATGCTTAAGGACGTTCTAGACAACTTCTAGGGGTTTCTAAGTGCTTAACTAGCCGTTAGGTACAAAGTTGTTGCTTTAACAACGACTAATTAATTAATTCTGCAGTTGCTGTCAGAGACAATCTCAGTCGAGGAATGGTCGACCGAGACACCTACTCGGTCAAACTTTTGTCGACCGACAGGCACTCTGGAACAAGTGATTTGCAACGTCTTTCTCCAACTTCCAACTAACTTGTCTGTTGTGTCTAACGGCTACTTTGGATCTTTCTCGGTCGAGAAGATTGTCGACCGAGAGTGTCTCGGTCGAGGAGTTTGTCGACCGAGATTGATCCTGTTTCAATGTTTCAATTTAGGCACTAATTATATGTATGAGTGTGCAAATGTGATCCTATTTGAAGGGGATGACTTATCTAAATGTGATGTTTAGCTAGGGAAGATCTAACGCTTGATTTACATGCAATCTAAGTACTTGTACATTATATATTTGTACAAGTTTTTACAAAGCGATTACAATGCATGAAAACATAAATGTAAGCATATGGATTTCCCTAGTTGCTTTGGCATCCACCTTAATCCTGCACACTCAAGTAGCTCGTTAGATCAATAAGAATGAAATGTTTGTCATAATCAAAACAAAGGGATTTATAGATGTCCATTTAGCCAACATAGATGAATGAGCTTCCTCCATGGCTAACTTCGTTAAGTCATTGGCATCAGGTACTACCATCCTACCATGGTAACAGTCTACCTCATCATCTGACTAATGAAAACCATCATGTTTCTCACTACCATACTCTGACTTGATCTGCTGAATCATAGTATCAGCTTGTTGTGCCTCTTTGATTCGTTTTTTCAGAGTAGGTTTTATGTGCATCTCATCTAACAGTCCAGCTAACAAGGATACTTTAAGTTGTACATTGTTTTTCCTCGAGGATTTTCTTAGGGCATGTGTCCTTCAATTTGTAGGAAGTTGGGATATACACTTGAGCTTAATAGAATTCACTTACAACAATAGTTATCATCACAGTATTGATATGGCACCATATGAAGCATTATATGGTAGACGTTGTAGATCTCCATTATGCTGGTATGAAATAGGGGAGTATCAACTTTTGGGTCCTGAGTTAGTACAACAGACAACTGAAAAGATTAAAGTAATACAATAATAGTTAAAAGTTGCACATGATAGACAGAAGTCATACGCTGATAAATGGCGAAGACCTTTAGAATTCCAAGTTGGAGACAAAGTATATCTCAAAGTCTCACCATGGAAAGGTGTTCTTAGATTTGGAATGAAGGGTAAGTTAGCTCCTAGATTTATGGGGCCTTATCCAATCACTGAACGGATTGGAAAGGTAGCCTTTAAGTTGGAGTTGCCACCTGAACTACATAGATTGCATCTGGTATTCCATATATCCATGCTAAGAAAGTGTCACCCTAATACCGAGTTAGTATTGCAACCTGTGGAGGTAGAGTTAAATGAAGATATATCCTATGTAGAGGGACCAGTAATGATTCTTGATAGGAGAATTAAAAAGTGGAAAAGGAAAGACATAATTCTTGTGAAAGTTATCTAGCATCATCGTGGCGTTGAAGAGGCTATGTGGTAACTGGAGGAAGAGATGAGGAGGAAGTACCCTTCTCTTTTCTCTTGATGATTTTGGGGACGAAATCCCTGTTAGGGGTGGATAATTGTAACATCCCTGACCTGGGTTATGCCTTAACCCTAGAAGTTTTACTTAAGTAATTCATTTAGATTCTTTTCTTTATCTTTTGAAAAGTAATTAAGACTAAAGGAGAGCTTATGTTTCAATTTTGGTCCTATTTGAATAATATTGAACAATATTTTACCTATTTTGGACTAAAGTGCAATTTACCCAATTTAAGGGGTTACCTTGCAAATCTTACATGATAAATGTTCCTCAAGTGTTATAGCATCATAAGAATGAGAATGATGCTGAGGTATGGCTTGCGGAAGCCTAAGTTTCAAAAATGAGCTTGTTTGAGTAATGCTTGTGTATTGAATAACTAGTTTTAGTGTAATTTGCAAATTACCCAAAATCTAGGGTTGGATATGTAAAATACCATCTCTATTATGTACCTATTGTTTCTTGGTATCATTTAGAGAAAAGAAAAAGAAAGGGGTGTCGTGTTTGAACTACTTTTGAGGAGAGATAATCTTGATAATAAAATAATCAAGAAAAAAGCATAAATGAAACCCTAATTTATTTTGTAGCAAAAATAAATATATTAATTGAAGTGCCCATCAACAAAAAAGGCGGTGGTTGAAATCCTATATTGGGAGGACGTCCAAATTCCTTGAGTGGCACCGAAATATCCTAAGTAGGTGAAGAAATCCACTCACATTTATTAATTAAAAAGTAATGTCCACTAAAAATGGATAATAGTATTATAATGATTAAGGTGCTTAAGTGGTTGCTTTTAATTCAAGGATAATTGAAAGGAAATTGAGGAAAAAGGAAGATGGCTTAGAAATCAAGGAAGGGAGGGGGCATGTGGCAAGAAAGTGGATGAATTTTGTCCTACTTTCTCTCTCCTAGAAAAAAAATTAATTATATGTACTCGATTTTCTCCTTACTTGAAAGGCTATTTTGCAAACCACTTTCTTCCCTTGCTTTGTTCAACGACCAAGGAGCTTAGGAGCAGGAGGAAAATGTTCCCCAAGCTGAAGGTAAGATCCATGATCATCTTCAACCTTGGATTGATGGTTGCAATCGGATTTCAACACTCATTTTCTTCTCTCTTCCATCCAATGCTCAACCTTGGCTATCTTTTGCATCCAAATAGTTGGAAACGGACCTTGGATAGTTGAAGGAGCTTCTTTCACCATTAGAGATGAGAAGCTTGAAGATTTGAAGCTACCTTGAAGGTGGGTTATATAACTTGAACCCATCAATGTTATTATTGATTTCAATTTCTCATCATATGTTGATCTTTTACTTTCTTCTTGAATAATTGATGAATTCATCATATATATGGCAATAGAAATTCGGAGGTCTGAAGCTTGATGATGATGACATCATCTTAGCACACATCTCAAGAATATCAAAAGCAAACAGTTTCAATCTTGTTGGTCAAATGGTTTCAAACCGTTTGGTGACCAAACGGTTTCAAACCATTACAGGTCAAACAGTTTCAAACCGTTAGAGGCTAAATGGTTTCAAGAATGTGTAAAGGTCTAATGGTTTCAACCTAATCTAATCCACATGGTCTCAACCTTGGATGGCCAAAAAATTTCAAAACGTTTAGAACTCAATTGGTTTGAAAACCCTAGATCAATTGATGTCAAAACCCTAATTTTAGGTTTAAACGGTTTCATCTCTGAATTGCCCAAACGGTCTCAAACCGTTTGAGGACTAAATGGTCTCAAACCATTTGAGGATTAAATTGTCTCAAACCGTTTAGGGTTAATCAATCTTCAAACCATTTGAGGGTCTTGTGTTGAAACGATTTCCAAACTGTTAGATATGAAACAGTTTCAAAACCGTTTGATGAGCAAAAGGCTCATGACCGTTTAAGGATATAAGACCAAGACCATTTGAAGGTCTAAACGGTCCCAAACCGTTTGAAGGTTTAGAACCAAACCATTTGAAGGTTCAATTAGACCAAGACCGTTTGAAGGTCTAAACGGTCCTAATCCATTTGAAGGGTTAGGACCAAACCGTTTGAAGGTTCAATTGGTCCAAACCGTTTGAAGGTCCAATTGATTCAAACCATGTAAGTACTAATAACCCCATAAGTGGTTGAAGAGTATCTCAAGGTTGATTTCAATGGAAGTACCTCTAAAGTATTTAGGTGATTAATACATTTAGAGTGATTATCACTTGATGTCTATGAAAGTAATAAATTCAATACACTATGATAAGCATAGGTGCATGTACTTAGTGAAAGGTTAAGTCAACTGAATAAGGTATGATGGTGATGTGTGTTCCTAGTATATGGAACAATGATAAGTATGATTTAATACTTAAATAATGCTATGTGCTCCAAGATATGTGGAAACACTGTCTTAGGGTTTGGATTAATGAGGTAATCATAAAACCCTAATGAATGGAGAATGGAAACCCTAATCAATAAGGAAAATTACAATACATAAGTTTAATTGAATACTTATAAAGGTATTATGTAATTCTAGACATATGGAACAATGAGTTAGGTTTTGGATATTAATTGTAATATCAATGCATTCTCTAAGATGCATGGAGTTTTGAATTAGGGTTTGATCTTTGCTAATATGATCATGAAACCCTAATCAAGAAGGATGGGAAACCCTTACTCTAATATAGGGTGATGTTATGTGAAACCCTAATATTGGGTGATGTTATGTGAAACTCTAATTGATAAAGATGGGAAACTCTAACCCTAATGAGGGAATATTGATGTTATCTTTGTATTGCATAATGTTGATATGTAATTGATATGGTTGTTATCAAGGATACTAACCATGCAAGTATCATGAGATGATGAGCATAACCAGGTATGAGCCATGATGTTAATGGGCCTTGTGAGCCATTATTTTATTTGTTGCCTAGTGAGAGGTGACAAGAAGTTGAATATGCCTGGTGAGCTATGTGAGATGCTTGTGTAACAAGTATCATGAATACCTTGGTCAGATGACCTGGAGGTATTAGTTACCTGATAAGTGATAACCTTGTTTAGTGATGAACTAAGGGTTTGAATACCCAGATCCAGTAAACATGATGATGATATTGATGAAGGGTGTGAATTCCTAGTGATGAGATAAGGGATTGAGATCCCAATGTTCTATAAAGTTTTGAAAAACACTTGATAAAGTATTACATGTTTCTTTGTAGCATTTGTCATAATAATTCTTGTTTGAATCTTGATTGATGCTAAAAGAATATGGTAATGTACTTAAATAATCAAGTGGAATACTATCATGTAGATCCCTGACCATAGATCCATCATCGTCAGTAGCTGGTGATTGTGAAACAAGTTTTCCTACTGGTTAATCTTGAGCGTATATTGTTGAATATGCGGGTTTTCTCCTAGCTGAAAATAGGAGGATTAGAGTGAAACTTCGGTTGTAGACTCAAGATATGTTTAAGAGCATGATGAACAGGCCCATGACTTAGCATGATGGACCATGAATGCGTTCATGGCTCAGAGAGCACAGTGAACTAGCCCGTGGCTCAGATTTACTAGCGTCGGGACCTGTACCAAGGCGGTCTAGAGAATGGGTAGCCTATGGGAGCTAACCCTATGACTGAGGTCACTTAAGTAAGAGATTGTGGTCCTGCTTGTGGTCTCGCACTGACTAAGATGGATGAGATCGTGGAGTCCGGCTCTTCCTTTGATCTTGTATGGCACCGACTTTCGGTTTCACAATCGAAGGTTAGATTTGAACGGTACAACTCACTTCCTCAGGGCATAAGAATGATTGTAAAATGTAATCAACCGTGTAGCATATTTGCTTAAGGATGAATTACGAAAATCATTGGTTGATGTTACATTGCTTATTGTATCCTAAATGGATAGATATTATACATGTTCTTCATATTCCTTATTAAAATGAATAGATGATTTACTACTTAATCATTTATAGTTGTAATGCTTTCAGAGATGATATTGCTCTATTCTGCTTAATAATGATTAAATCCTACTTTTCAA
Organism: Alisma plantago-aquatica; assembly: GCA_963693085.1. Taxonomy (NCBI): domain Eukaryota; kingdom Viridiplantae; phylum Streptophyta; class Magnoliopsida; order Alismatales; family Alismataceae; genus Alisma; species Alisma plantago-aquatica. The sequence goes on from OY856410.1 coordinate 884,256,547, forward strand.
TAGAGATTCCTCTGCTCAGTTTATTACTATTTATCTGTAATAATAATATTCATGGCAGAGAGTTATATCTCTCGCTGGGACATGAGTCTCACTCAATTGATCACCAACATTTTTAGGTGGACGCAGATGAGGAGGCAGGAACCATACACCAGGGGAAGGACAGTAGCATCAAGGACAATAGTGATATCTCAGGTGGAGATATTGATTATCATGTCTTGTAGTTATGAGTCCTATGTGTCGTATTTGTGCTCTCATTTCCTTGGAGTAAGTAGTTAGTGGTTTAATGATCGATCTGAGATTTTGGCATTGAATGTCTCGAGGTTTTATGTTGCTTATGTGTAGATTTAACAAGAGCAACGGTTGTATGTAATCCTTGAGAAGAGAAGGTACATGGTATGTACTTCATGGACTAGAATGTATATATAATATTTTGGTTGTTGTTATAAGAGTTTCTTGGAAATGGATCTCTTTGCAAATGGTTTTAATTTTTAGTGATTTTTGTTAATCCGTTGTTTATGTTTAATTCTGCTTAATCAGTAACAGTTTTGTCGATTGTCGTCATAGATGATCTCATGCCTCGAGTTCAATTTGGATATTAGAGAAAAGGAACTACACAATCACGATAACACTAATCATAGATTATTGGTTGTAGTTGTTCTCTAACTTTCCAAATTACTTGGGTAGCAATAATATGCGACTAGGCACCACTCTTTGCTTGTGATGTCATTATTGATTAAGTACATTCACTGCCAACATAATTAAGGACCTATAGGGTCACAAACATAGAAATGGACTTGGATTAAAGAAGTATATTCATGAATGATGTTTAATTTGATTACAAAAGGTGTTTAGGTATTCAGTTAAACAATTGAGGTTCAAAATTGACTGATTAGACTCTGAACAAACTAGTTCAAGTGTTGAATCGATCAGTTGGATTGTCAGGTTAATTGAAATCAACATTGGTTGATCAATGGATAAACTAGGGAGTGAGATGGATGGTTCACATCCCAACTAATCAGGTCATGGGATGAAATGCCCAGTTCAATTTCCAATTCGATTGGATCAAGGATTAGTGTTGATGTCTTGTTGTGCTTTAATCATGCATTGATTACCAAGTTGATTTAGAACAGGAAACTACACAAATTGACCGATTAGCTGCATTAACCAACCGATTCATGCACGAACTGACCAGTTGGGCATGTGAACTGACTGGTTGGCAATGCACAAGTTCTAGAAAATTCATGATTTCAGACCCTTCTACTCCTGCATCGATTGGGAACCTTGACCCTATCATCTACTATAAATAGAGGGGTATTAAGGGCTTCCCAACACAGACAATCGAGAATTAGTTTCTCTAACAATTGTTATCCTCTATTGTTGTGGTAACCAATAGAAAGCTCGAACAAGTCCTACCCGTTAAAGGGAGGGACATCAAGGGATAGAAAAAATGAGAACAATTTTGGTAGAGTAAGTTGATGATTGGGATACATATAGAAGGGGACAACTCCTTTTCGTTGTCTTTGGTAACACAATGTGGAGTTCTTGGTGGTCAGTGTAGACTTGTATAGAGGTGGGAGACTTCTACTACTAGGAGTTTTCCATCAACCGTCATCTCTGGTGGTCAGGCCAGGAGGCCGATGGAGACGAGGATGCAATGCTACAGATGGAGAAGGTTCATATTGCTGCCTGAACAAGAATAAGCACAATGCTAATATAAGGTTAATTGTGGCAACACATCCCATTATCACACAGATAACGAGGTGTTACGCAAAAACGTGCGAAAATCACCATAACCATAGATTTTCAAAAACACGGGTTAATTAAAACCGATTGCGGAAAACTGGTAAACTGAGAAACTTAGTACATATCAGTTCTCATTCTGCAAGAAAACATGTTATATACACATCCATACAAGCCTGGATACATGTCCACAGCTTAGAGCAACAACTGTCCTGTCACATCATGAGTTCACCCCATGTTTATACATACATATGGCCCACACCTGGCCAGCAACAGGATATACAAAATATCTGTAGATGCACATCGTGAAACAGCGTCAAAACATCTCCAAGGACCTGAGAGTATAGGGATGACTCTAGACTCTATCACAAAACATCCAAAACAGCAGCACATCCAACTCTTGCCTTCTACTGTTCTTCTAGCTGCTCGGCCGCAACTCCGCGACCACCACCACGACGAACTCGACCACCTAAAAAGGGTGTAAACCAGCGGAGTGAGACAATTGAACATTGTCCCAGTGGGAGGCATAACTCCTCGCCAAAACTACAAGACCTCAAGATCATGTACATTAAGCAGCTATCTGATAGAGGATATAGCAAGAACAGTTTATTGGAATAAAGCTAACTAAACTTATCAGATATATTCAAGTATTACATGTGAGACACAATTTATGAGAAGGGATACCCAAATTCTACTGCATATGAAAGACATATGAATAACTACAATATATAAAAGAGAGTAACTACACAAACAAGGCCTCAACCAATGTTTCATGTTTGACTTAAGTAGTGAGTACTAAACGGATGGATTACGTTTTATTAAGCCCTAAGGAAATGAACCGTACCGTTCAAATCCAACCCTCGGCTGCGAAGCCCATAACTGGTGCCATAGAAGGTCAATGGAAGAGCTGGAGTCCACGACCTCACCCCTTGTGGTCAGTACACGAGAAACACAGTAGGACTGCAGTCTCATGCTCAAGTGGTCTTAAGCCACAGGGTCAGCTCCTCAGGCTACCCTTCCTCTAGCCCGCCTGGGTACATGTCACGACTCTAGTAAAACCGAGCCACGGGTCTCACCACCGTGCTCTGAGCCATGAACGCATTCATGCTCATCACATATCACATATCTGGAGCCATGGGCCATGTTCACCATGCTCATCTCATATCCGAGTCTGCAACCGCAGCTGCACTCATTTCACCTCTCTATTCGAGGCTAGGAGAAACCTCACATATTCAAAAATATGCGCTTTGGGTTAATCTGCAGGAGAACCCGTTTCACCATCACCCTATCCTGAATGATGATGGATCTATGGTCAGGGCAAACTACATGGTATATTTCACTGTGATTAATTAGTATCTTTTAGATGGATTGCAAGATTCAACCAAGTTGTATAACATGCAAACTGTAGAAGGGAAATAACCAACATAAACTCAATAATATGTTATTATTGCAATTACATCAACCTGATCCATATCAAGGATCCAGCATCACCTGTTATCCCTTGGCCTCTTGCCAACAATATAGATCCACCTCAAGGATCATCACAGAACATGGGATCTCAATCCCTCATCACATAATGCCATAGCCTCTCAAAGATTTCATCATCATTATGGAACATCATTCGTACTGCACTTGTCATCAAAATATTCACATCTAACCATTTCTTATAGCCTTTCATTTGGGTAAGCATTACCTGCATGGTTAGCATCATTCAATAACCATATGAATAATCAAGAGACTCATATTATTACCATAAGGTGACAATTAGGGTTAAGTATATTGCCAGCACATAATGACAATGATAATTACATCCATGCCTCATCTTAAGGTCACATAGGTAAGTACATTATCAAACAACCCTAATGCATACTTAACATTATTCTTAGCATTAAAGAGATAAGCAGGGTAGTCACACTCGTACACATGTGCTTAGTCATAAGAAGATATAAAGAACAAACTTCAACGATTCATAAAAACCTAGCTGACGTATCACTTTTTCATGACAGACCGTGCCCTCACAAGAGGTAACCAAAACCCTCACTAAAGGTCATCCCGGGCAGGACCCACTCTCATCTAATCCCTATCAGGCGTGCAGCTCTAGTAGGCGTACAGAGTATATCGAGCGAGTCAGGGTACGATCTGGGCGTGCAGGGTTCAGCTGAGCGTGCAGGGTGGATGTCGAGCGACACGGATTGATGCCGGGCGAGCAACATGGTACGGGCGTCAGGCTGCGTTGGGCGAGACACTACTCCTTGTGCCGCGCAGGGGTAACAACGCGCTATGCCGGGTGAGCAAGGCTGCCGAGCGTGCAGGGCAACACGCCACTTGCGTGCAGCAGAGCAACGTTCACTAAGGCGTGCAGACTATGGACCGTGCAAGGTGTGACGGGTGAGCAACGCTAGTCGACACGAGCTGAAGCGGGGCGAGCATTGACACTGGGCGAGCAAAGGGGTGTCGGGTGAGCAAAACATCAAGCGAGCAGGATGGTCAGGCGAGCAGAGGTATCGGGTGAGCAACATGGTGTCGGGCGAGCAGCCCACCGGGTGAGCAGCCCCAAGGTGTGCAGCCTGCCGGGCAGAACTAGCTTAAGGCGTGCAATGTCAGAATGCTCACCCACTCAAGGAACAAAAGGGATACATTGCTCACTTATGCCGTGCAAGAGTAGCTAAGCCATGAGGGTTGTCGGGCAGCACCTCTACAAGCACCAAACGCTCAAGATGCATCTCATCAAGGTCATCTAACGAGCTCACCTTCTTCCCCAAGGTGAGAAGAGAGTCTTGCTCAAGCCACTAAGTCACAAGCTCACCTCAATCGACTAGGAAAGAGGGGTATTGCTCACAACATTAGGACCCAAACTCACTCTTCAAGACCAAGGGGAGAAAGGAGTGTTGCTCCCTAAATCCTAACTTACATGGATCGGCCAACATGCAAGATAACCAAAAACCAACTACTAATGTGCATATAGGCAAGATTAAAGCAACATATATGAAAAGAGAGTAGAGTATCTAGGGTTAGAGTTATGCAACCCGCCTTAAGCTCCAAGCTTCAAGGAAGAAGAAGAACTCCAAGCTCCACGCACCACCAAGCAAAGAGGATGGAGATCTCCAAGGGATATCGACCACCAAAGCTTCTCCAAGGGTGGGTATCGGCCACCACTCTTCTTCTCCAAGGGTGTGTCGACCTCCAAGCAACCCCTTCAAGGGTGTGTCGGCCATGTAAGGGAAGGAGGGAGTGTGTCGTGCACAAGAGGGAGAGGAACCAAAGGGTCCTGAAGCTAAGGAAGGAACCATCTTTTATAGAGAGAAAGGGAGGAGAAAAGAAGGTGGAACATGGCAAGGTGTCGCCCCCACAAAGGACACTTGTCCACAAGCTCAAACCACCACTATAGCAAGCCATAAGACACTTGTCCAAAACATGCACCAAGTGTCCACCAAACAAGACCAAGCACCATGGGCGACACACCATCTTGCACTAGGGTGACACACCTCCTTGTTGGCCGATACAAACACCGTAGGTCGACACACTCTTCACTTTGGGCGACACAAGGCTCAACCAAGCCAAAACAAGGCACCTCAAGGCCCAAACAAGCTCAACTAAGGCCCAAAGAGCTCAAGCAACCAGCCCAAGCCTTCCCCTCAACTCTAGAGGAAGCAAAGAGAGAGAAGAACACCTCTCAAGGTGGCAAACTTGCTCACAAAACCCTAGACTTGGGTTATTTGCAAGTAGCACCTTCAACTCACAACAAAGCACAACAAAACCCTAATCACCACCAAAGGTGATTAGCAAGCACCAAAACACCAGGGTTAAGCAAAGCAAACAGGGTAAGCCCTAAACGAAGGTCAGTGTCCTTACAATCTAACCCCCTTTAAGGGATTTCATCCCCGAAATCCGAAGAGAAAAGCGAGGGATACTTCCTCCTCATCTCTTCCTCAAGCTCCCACGTGGCTTCCTCAATGCCACGACGCTGCCAAAGAACTTTCACAAGAACCAGGTCCTTCTTCTTCAGCTTCTTGATTCTTCTGTCAAGAATCGCCATAGGACCTTCCTCGTAGGTTACATCGACATCAAGCTCAACCTCAACTAGCTGTATCACTGTACCTGAATCCGGATGACTTTTCTTCATCATACTGACATGAAACACTGGATGCAACCTATGGAACTCTGGAGGCAATTCTATCTTGTAAGCTACTTTACCAACACGTGCTATCACTGGGTAAGTCCCCATATACCTGGGTGTCAACTTACCCTTCCGTTCAAGCCTTAGCACACCTTTCCAAGGCGAGACCTTAAGATATACTTTGTCTCCTACCTGGAATTCCAAAGGTCGTCGGCGATTGTCTGCATAAGACTTCTGCCTGTCCTGTGCCACTTTCAACTGTTGCTATATCACTTTGATCTTCTCTGTCGTTTTCTGAACTAACTCAGGACCCAACAACTGATACTCACCGGACTCATACCAACACAATGGGGATCTGCACTTCCTTCCATACAAAGCTGCGTAAGGAGCCATGTTGATGCTTCGTTGATAACTGTTGTTTTAGGCAAACTCTATCAAACTCAGATGTACATCCCAGCTGCCTAGGAACTGTAAAACACAAGCTCAAAGGAGATCCTCTAGAATCTGAATAGTCCTCTCAGACTGTCCATCTGTCTGTGGGTGAAAGGTTGTACTGAACCTCAACTACGTTCCCAATGCTCTGTGCAACTGTTCCCATAAACGACTGGTAAACTGAGAACCTCTGTCAAAAACTATCATCGCTGGCACACCATGCAAACGGACTATCTCATCCACGTACACTCTAGCAAGCTTCTCTATTGTATACGTCGTCTTCACAGGCAGGAAATGGGCAGACTTCATCAATCTGTCCACTATCACCCAAATGGAATCATGATTCCTAGTTGTCCTGGGCAGACCAACTACGAAATCCATGGTTATATGATCCCATTTCCACTGCGGTATTGGCAAAGGTTGCAACGTACCTGCCAGCTTCTGATGCTCAGCCTTCACTTGCTGACAAACCGCACATCTTGCCACGAACTCAGCTACATCTCTCTTCAAACCGGGCCACCAATACAAGTCCTTCAGACTATGATACATATTGGTGACACCTGGATGCATCGCATACATCGACGTATGTGCTTCCTCGAGCACCAACTTCCTCAGCTTATCAACATCAGGAACCACCATCCTATTATGATAACAGACTAGTCCATCCTCAGACTCATGAAACCCATTACGCTTGTCACCGCCAAACTCTGATCTGATCAACTGTACTGCCTCATCTGTATGTTGTGCATCCTTGATTTGCTGTCTTAATGTAGGCTTGACTTGCATCTGTGCGAAAAGACTAGCCAAAAAAGAAACTTCCATCTGCACATTCATCTTCTGCAAAGAGACAAACATATCCTGCGTATGGCATACCAGGGAACTCAACTGTGCCTTCTTTGAAGAAGGAGGAGAAGACTTTTTTCTAAGCGCATCAGCTACCACATTCGCCTTACCGGGATGATACTCGATAGTGCAGTCATAATCATTGATCAACTCCATCCAACGCCATTGTCGCATGTTCAACTCTTGTTGCGTAAAGATGTACTTCAGATTCTTATGATCCGTAAAGATCTGACACACTTCCCCATACAGATAGTGTCTCCAAATCTTTAATGCATGAACCACTGCTGCCAGCTCCAGGTCATGAGTCGGATAGTTCTCCTCATGCTTCTTGAACTGCCGCGAGGCAAAAGAAACCACATGATCTTCCTGCATCATCACGCAACCTAAACCCTTCTTGGAAGCATCACAAAAAACAACATAACCTTTCCCCGGTTCTGGCAAGATCAACACTGGAGCACTGGTCAGCTTCTCCTTCAAACTCTGGAATGCTTGCTGACATCGATCATCCCAAACAAAAGGTACGTCCTTCCTTGTCAACTTTGTCATTGGCAACGCGATCGTACTGAAGTCCTTGATAAACCTCCGGTAGTATCCTGCTAAACCAAGGAAACTACGAACTTCTGTCGGCGTCTTTGGTTGTTCCCATTCTACAACAGATTCCACCTTCTTCGGATCTACTTTGACTCCTTCAGCAGATATCACATGACCCAAGAAAGTCACCTCTTCCAACTAGAACTCACACTTACTGAACTTGGCATACAACTGATGTTGGCGAAGAAGAGTCAACGCTCGACGAAGATGTTGCTCATGCTCTAGCCTGTCCCGACTATAGATCAAGATGTCATCTATAAAGACTACGAAAAACTGATCTAAGAACGGACGAAACACCCTGTTCATCAGATCCATGAAAGCAGTAGGTGCATTGGTTAACCCGATCGGCATAACCACAAACTCATAATGACCATACCTAGTCCTGAAAGCTGACTTGGGTATGTCATGATATCTGGATCGTAGATCGATCTTCGAAAACGTTGTAGCACCACACAATTGATCGAACAAATCATCTATCCTCGGCAACAGGTACTTATTCTTGATCGTGACCTTGTTCAGCTACCGGTAGTCTATACACAACCACATCGAACCATCCTTCTTCTTGACAAACAGCACGAGATCTCCCCAAGGTGATGTGCTCGGTCGGATGAAACCTTTGTCTAGCAAATCTTGTAACTGCTTCTTCAACTCTGTCATCTCTGCTGGAGCCATTCTGTACGGTGTCTGCGCAACTGGCTGTGTTCCAGGTACCAGATTGATCTCGAAATTGATCTCTCGTAGTGGGGGAACACCAGGAAACTCCTCAAGAAACACGTCGGCAAACTCTCGAACAACTGACACCTCCTCAAGGCTAAGACCTTTCGCCTTGGCAGCCACAATGGTATCCACCACATGAGCTAGGAAAGCTTCGCAACCTTGTCGTAACAACCTTTCTGCCACCATAGCTGATACCAAACATGTCGGAAGAATCTTCCTATCTCCCTAGAAGATCCACTTCACTCCAGCAACATCAAACACTGCCTGCTTGAAACCATAGTCCAGAACAACCTTATACCTTTCTAAGGTATCCATCCCAAGGATAACATCAAAACCTTGCATATCAAGTGGTATAAGATCCACTTGAATGCAGCGTCCCGAGAAAGACAAGACACAAGAGGGACACTCTTCTCGAAGCAAAAAGGAACCATCAAGAGGGGTTTCTAACGACAAGCTATCCTTCTTACTACTAACAGGTAAATGACAGTTCTCAAGCATACTATAGGTGATAAAAGAGTGCGTAGCACCCGGGTCAACCAGAACAGATATAAAGCAAGAAGAAGACATATCATAATGAAATAACTCCATCTGACCTGTCACTACCTGCGGGTTGATTATCGCCTCCGGCTGATTCATAGCATAGAATCGAGCCGTTGCTTACTGTCCACAACCTCTGCTTCCTTGAGTAGACGATCCAGCTTGAGACGCTTGACCACGACCTCGTCCTCTGCTACCACTAGGCTATGGCCTCTCTGACCCCTGAAGGTTCTGCCTCGGCTGCTGGGTTACTTCATCATATCTGAAGGGACAACTCGACTTAACATGCCCTATCTGACCGCATGCATAGCATGTTCTACCATCAACTCGTGGCCTAGATGGCCCTGTCACTATCACAGAAGCCAAACTTTGTGCCTTAGATGGTGAAGAAGCATAACCTCTTCCTCTACTCAGAGACCACTGGGACGGTCCTCCAGAACCTCTCATCGCTGACGGTGCCGAAAACCTATGCTTCTTGAAGCCACCAAACCTCTGACCCTGAAACTGAGCAGGTCTCTTCTTAGCCATAGACTCTCTTTTCTCCCTAACAGATCGCTCGATCCTCCGAACAAATTCCACAAACGTCGCAAACCGTTCCCGATTCTCCAAAGCAGAAACCGGTGTCATCAGCTCAGCACTCAGACCCTTCTCAAAACGCCTGATCCGTTCCTCATCTGTTGCCACCATGTGAGGACAAAACCTCAACAGATCCATAAACTTGTCTTCGTACTCAGTGATGTTCATCGTTCCCTGTCGCAAACTCTCGAACTGACGGATCTTATCATCCAGATACGTCTTGGGAAAGTATCTAGTGATGAACTCGCGTCGAAACAATTCCCAACGGATCACCTCACCAGGCCGCTTCTCTTCCTCGATGGTCCACCAGTGACCATCACTACCTTTCAGAAGGTAGACAACATGCTTTACTTTGTCTGCTTCGGGGATGTCGAGGATCCGGAAAGCCTTCTCAAGACTTGTCAGCCATAGATCTACATCCGCTGGATCAGCCGTTCCAGCATACTCTGAAGCTTCGACTCGGCGAAGCTGCTCGAAGGTCTTCCCAATACCTGATGCTTCTCCATGGGGAACATGTGCTCGCGGAGGAGGCATAGGTAATCGCTCAACCATGAGATTCATCGTAGCCATCATCTGCCCCATAAGTTGTTGGTAGGCAGGGTGTTCAAGTATGGCTGGGTCAGGTTGGGGGACCTCAGGCACCCGATCTTCATGTGCCTGTCTTTCTGCTCCATGAACAGATGTAGCATCACTATGTTCAGGATCATGTTCTTCATGGCTTCCAGACATCTTGGCTTTTCTTCCGTTGAGGGCAGAAGATTCTTATGAGAAAATCTGGAAAACACATGAGAACAAACACAACCTAGTCCTAGATCCCTGTAGACTCAGTGAACCTAGAGCTCTGATACCAAAACTTCTGGCAACACATCCCATTATCACACAAATAACGAGGTGTTATGCGAAAATGTGCGGAAATCACCATAACCACATATTTTCAAAAACACGGGTTAATTAAAACTGATTGCGGAAAACTGGTAAACTAAGAAACATAGTACATATCAGTTCTCATCCTGCAAGAAAACATGTTATATACACATCCATACAAGCCTGGATACATGTCCACAGCTTAGAGCAACAACTGTCCTGTCACATCATGAGTTCACCCCCTGTTTATACATACATAAGGCCCACACCTGGCCAGCAGCAGGATATACAAAACATCTGTAGATGCACATCGTGAAACAACATCAAAACATCGCCAAGGACCTGAGAGTACAAGGATGACTCTAGACTCTATCACAAAACATCCAAAACAGCAGCACATCCAACTCTTGCCTTCTACTGTTCTTCTAGCTGCTCGGCCGCAACTCCACGACCACCACCACGATGAACTCGACCACCTAAAAAGGGTGTAAACCAGCGGAGTGAGACAATTGAACATTGTCCCAGCGGGAGGCATAACTCCTCGCCAAAACTACAAAACCTCAAGATCATGTACATTAAGCAGCTATCTGATAGAGGATATAGCAAGAACAGTTTATTGGAATAAAGCTAACTAAACTTATTAGATATATTCAAGTATTACATGTGAGACACAATTTATGAGATAGGATACCCAAATTCTACTACATATGAAAGACATATGAATAACTGCAATATATAAAAGAGAGTAACTACACAAACAAGGCATCAACCAATGTTTCGTGTTTGACTTAAGTAGTGAGTACTAAACGGCTGGATTACGTTTTATTATGCCCTGAGGAAATGAATCGTACCGTTCAAATCCAACCCTCGGTTGCGAAGCCCATAACCCGTGCCATACAAGGTCAATGGAAGAGCCGGAGTCCACGACCTCACCCCTCGTGGTCAGTACACGAGAAACACAGCAGGACCGCAGTCTCATGCTCAAGTGGTCTTAAGCCACAGAGTCAGCTCCTTAGGCTACCCTTCCTCTAGCCCGCCTTGGTACAGGTCACGGCGCTACTAAAACCAAGCCACGTGTCTCACCACCGTACTCTGAGCCATGAACGCATTCATGCTCATCACATATCACATATCCGGAGCCATGGGCCATGTTCACCATGCTCATCTCATATCCGAGAATGCAACCGCAGCTGCACTCATTTCACCTCTCTATTTGAGGCTAGGAGAAACCTCGCATATTAAAAAATATGCGCTCCGGGTTAATCTGCAGGAGAACCCGTTTCACCATCACCCTATCCTGACTGATGATGGATCTATGGCCAGGGCAAACTACATGGTAGATTTCACTGTGATTAATTAGTACCTTTTAGATGGATTGCAAGATTCAACCAAGTTGTATAACATGCAAACTATAGAAGGGAAATAACCAACATAAACTCAATAATATGTTATTATTGCAATTACATCAACCTGATCCATATCAAGGATCCAACATCACCTATTATCCCTTGGCCTCTTGCCAACCATCCAGATCCACCTCAAGGATCATCACAGAGCATGGGATCTCAATCCCTCATCACATAATGCCATAGCCTCTCAGAGCTTTCATCATCATTATGGAACATCATTCGTAATGCACATATCATCACAATATTCACATATAACCATTTCTTATAGCCTTTCATTTGGCTAAGCATTACCTGCATGGTTAGCATCATTCAATAACCATATGAATAATTAAGAGACTCATATTATTACCATAAGGTGACAATTAGGGTTAAGTATATTGCCAGCACATAATGACAATGATAATTACATACATGCCTCATCTTAAGGTCACATAGGTAAGTACATTATCAAAAAACCCTAATGCATACTTAACATTATTCTTAGCATTAAAGAGATAACCAGGGTAGTCACACTCGTACACATGTGCTTAGTCATAAGAAGATATAAAGAACAAACTTCAACGATTCATAAAAACCTAGCTGACGTATCACTTTTTCATGACAGACCGTGCCCTCACAAGAGGTAACCAAAACCCTCACTAAAGGTCATCTCGGGAAGGACCCACTCTCATCTAATCCCTATCGGGCGTGCATCTCTAATAGACGTGCAGAGTATATCGGGCGAGTCAGGGTACGATCTGGGCGTGCAGGGTTCAGCTGAGCGTGCAGGGTGGATGTCGGGCGACACAGATTGATGCCGGGCGAGCAACATGGTATCGGGCGTCAGGCTGCGTTGGGCGAGACGCTACTACTTGTGCCGCGCAGGGGTAACAACGCGCTATGTCGGGTGAGCAAGGCTGCCGAGCGTGCAGGGCAACACGCCACTTGCGTGCAGCAGAGCAACGTTCACTAAGGTGTGCAGACTATGGACCGTGCAAGGTGTGACGGGTGAGCAACGCTGGTCGACACGAGCTGAAGCGGGGCGAGCACTGACACTGGGCGAGCAAAGGGGCGCCGGGTGAGCAAAACATCAAGCGAGCAGGATGGTCAGGCGAGTAGAGGTATCAGGTGAGCAACATGGTGTCGGGCGAGTAGCCCACCGGGTGAGCAGCCCCAAGATGTGCAGCTTGCCGGGCAGAACTAGCTTAAGGCATGCAATGTCTGAATGCTCACCCACCCAAGGAACAAAAGGGATACATTGCTCACTTATGTCGTGCAAGAGTAGCTAAGCCATGAGGGTTGTCGGGCAGCACCTCTACAAGCACCAAACGCTCAATATGCATCTCATCAAGGTCATCTAACGAGCTCACCTTCTTGCCCAAGGTGAGAAGAGAGTCTTGCTCAAGCCACTAAGTCACAAGCTCACCTCAATTGACTAGGAAATAGGGGTATTGCTCACAACATTAGGACCCAAACTCACTCTTCAATACCAAGGGGAGAAAGGAGTGTTGCTCCCTAAATCCTAACTTACATGGATTGGCCAACATGCAAGATAACCAAAAACTAACTACTAATGTGCATATAGGCAAGATTAAAGCAACATATATGAAAAGAGAGTAGAGTAGCTAGGGTTAGAGTTATGCAACCCGCCTTAAGCTCCAAGCTTCAAGGAAGAAGAAGAACTCCAAGCTCCACGCACCACCAAGCAAAGAGGATGGAGAGCTCCAAGGGATATCGACCACCAAAGCTTCTCCAAGGGTGGGTATCGGCCACCACTCTTCTTCTCCAAGGGTGTGTCGACCTCCAAGCAACCCCTTCAAGGGTGTGTTGGCCACCAAGCAAGGGAAGGAGGGAGTGTGTCGTGCACAAGAGGGAGAGGAACCAAAGGGTCCTGAAGCTAAAGAAGGAACCATCTTTTATAGAAAGAAAGGGAGGAGAAAACAAGGTGGAACATGGCAAGGTGTCTCCCCCACAAAGGACACTTGTCCACAAGCTCAAACCACCACTCTAGCAAGCCATAAGACACTTGTCCAAAACATGCACCAAGTGTCCACCAAACAAGACCAAGCACCATGGGTGACACACCACCTTGCACTAGGGTGACACACCTCCTTGTTGGCCGACACAAACACCCTAGGTCGACACACTCTTCACTTTGGGCGACACAAGGCTCAACCAAGCCAAAACAAGGCACCTCAAGGCCCAAACAAGCTCAACTAAGGCCCAAAGAGCTCAAGCAACCAGCCCAAGCCTTCCCCTCAACTCTAGAGGAAGCAAAGAGAGAGATGAACACCTCTCAAGGTGGCAAACTTGCTCACAAAACCCTAGACTTGGGTTATTTGCAAGTAGCACCTTCAACTCACAACAAAGCACAACCAAACCCTAATCACCACCAAAGGTGATTAGCAAGCACCAAAACACCAGGGTTAAGCAAAGCAAACAGGGTAAGCCCTAAACGAAGGTCAGGGTCCTTACAGTAATATCATTGGAATTGCACTAGGACCTGGTATAACCTAAAAAACCTCCATTCCTAGATACATTGTTGTTGACACAATCTTGTTGTTTTGGGAAATAGACATTTAAATTTTTATGTTTGATGCCTATATCTATTCCTAATTTCCCTACAGTGGGATCAAAGCCATGTCAATTTATGGTGTATCTGGGATTTAAATCAATATGATCAGATATATTTTATTGCATACGATGTGAATATTAAACTAGTTAATGTGCATATCCGATTAAATTCCACATATGACTCCATAAACTTATATATATATATATATATATATATATATATATATATATATATATATATATATATGCACACAATTTACACACATCACCCTAATATGTTTGGATGGTGGATGTGTAGAATGGTTATGGCAAAAAATCCTAGATCTGTGTATGCATGGTTGTGGTTATTTATTTCTGTTGTTAATCGGTCTATGTACCAAGCCTCTCTCTTCTTTCTAAATATAAATTAATTCTCTTCTTCCTATTTCCTCTCAAATGTAACTCAAGGTTTTCCCTTTTACCATTTAATAAGAACTAAGATAGTTGTAATTTATGTTTCATTGTGAGAAGACATTTTGCACTATAAGATCTGACCGACTCATGAGACGAACCGACCAACTAGAGGATCAAGGAGGCTAGACGATAGGACGACGATCCGATTGACTAGTGGCCCAACTGATCAGATGGAGGAGTCTAGACATCAATTGAACCTGAGAACCAAATGACCGCTATAGGAACCAACCAAGCGACCAAGTGGCGAGCCGTCCGATTTAAGATATGAACCGATCAACCTAGATTGGTTCAAGCACAAATATTCATCAAAAATAGGTTCCATATGATGTGGATCCTAGGTTGTAGAAATTCCTCGTGGCTCTAAGGAATTACATTAGTATGTCCATAACCATCGCTTGTGTGTTTTGTTATTGCATGTTCTTGTTTGTGGTTATAGCATGTATATGATACTTACTA
>OY856410.1:884274334-884319334 GCA_963693085.1 Alisma plantago-aquatica
CTCTGGAATACTTCATTGGATGATGTTCTCTACCCCAAAGAAAATTAGTAAGTTTCAATTCTATTCTATCCAACACAGAGCCGAGAATCTCACCTTGTTGCACCCAGAACAAAAGAAGGCCCTCCAAGGCTGTTTTAATAAGAACTTTGTGCTCCGCATTGAAGTCTTTTGTGTCGGCCATCTATTACACATTTCCTCCACTCTATCAATGCAATTAGCAAAGTCTTTAACATGTAAATTGCCTCCAGCGAGGGGAAAGCCCAAGTATTGTGTAGGAAACTCGCCTCTCTCTATGCCAATGGCCTGGACAAGTCTATGCTCCATCTGGTGACAGTCCTTACACTACTACAGAAACGGCCTTTGGCGTCGGTCGTTTAACCCCATTTGGCGTCGGTTTCCAACCGACGCCTATGTGGGCGCCGCTAAAGGTCGAACACTTCGGCGTCGGTTTTTTAACCGACGCCTATTTAGCCTATAGGCGTCGGTCGTTTAGTAGATATCCGACGCCAAACAGGGTCCGCGCCACAGAAAATGGCGTCAGCTAGGGCACTTTCTGCGTCGGTTATTCATCTCAAAACCGACGCAGAAAGTGCCCTAGCTGACGCCATTTTCTGTGGCGCGGACCCTGTTTGGCGTCGGATATCTACTAAACAACCGACGCCTACAGTTGAAATAGGCGTCGGTTTGATATGAATATCCGACGCCAATTCCAGGACTGCTTTGGCCACATAAGGCGTCGGTTTATATTAAAAAACCGACGCTGTAGGTCTTTCCTGACGGTTTTCGATAAATAACCGACGCCTATTTATATTTTTTTTTTTTCATATCAGTTTGCAGGCCTGCTGTGGCTGGTCAGCAGGATGAGAACCTGCAGTTCAGTTTTCTGAACTGCAGGTTTACGACATCCATTGATATCAGCCTACAAACAGGCCGCAAACCTGCAAAAGTCACAAGCAAAATTCTACACAAGTACATTCATTCAGACATCAATTCAATTCTCACATTCACACATATAGAAACATTCAAATACATGCATTAACATTCACAAACATTCATTTACAAACATTCATTTACAAAGTATCATTCATTATCACTATCAGCATCCCAATTATATCTTACAGTTGCCACTGTTTGTACAGCTATTGCCCATTCTTCTCTTACTTCATTTAATGCTTCCATCGTATATGGAGCATTTATTTTTTTTAAACGTTTACCTGTAGTGTGGTCAGTTTTAAACACCTGCAAAGAGAATGATGTATATATATAAGTAATAATATAAAAATAATATAAGATTGATATATTGCATACTAACTAATGAGACTATATATAATACCTCATGTATGGTATCGATGTCCAATGCGGCATATTTGATAATCATATGCATAAATCGCATCACATAGTATGCGCATGCCCAGCCATTGTCTTGTGTAGCACACTATAAATTGAAACATACAAAATAATACAACTAAGCACAATTCACATCAATAATATATATATTCGAGTCGGGAACTTACTTTTACGTTCTGCCAATTTATTGGCTGGTTCTTTTTCGTTGGGACCGTTCCTCCAGCCTTTTTGAATGCATCTAAACCCCTACATGTTAATATAACACAATAAATTGCATAAGTAAATAGTAATGTAATAAAAGATGTTAACGGATATAAAAATGAAATATTTCTCACCAGAATATTGGCATTCTCATTACGTGTCCAATTTTAGTGTTCAATGTACTCCCCGCAGGATCTAGATAATAAACAGTGAATGTCTCGGGGGCAATAACTAGTAACTCCCAATGTCTACCGCTACAAGTAGAAGTTAACAATTAATAACTCAAAATGCAAAATAAAAATGGAATTTTCTTAAGTCCAAATTATAAATAAAGTAAACATACTTGACATTGAATGGAGCTATTATTATCTTCTTCTTTTGCTGACCAAAAATTGTAAAAGCATCTATACAGTATTGTTGAACATTATCAGGGTCTTTAGCTACCAAACTAATCAATGATGGAATCAAAAATCCCACATGATCAAATGCAAATTGTTTGCAATGATCTTCGACTAGGTAGCTGCAAAACATATAGGCGTATGCATTAATATATAAGAAACCAGATCACCGGAGCTTACACAAGGTATATGGATGTATAAACAAGATCTCACCTTATCCATGTCTCTATCATTGATGTATTCAGCCAATCATACTTAAACAGCTCAATAATATCTTCTATCAATAAAGAGCTATCGTATGATTGACCTGCATAATCTGCATCTAAAGAAATAATTATAGGGCAATGTACATTATGTGCCCGTAGCCAACATGCCATTCCCCTACAAGCAGGACCTAACGGGTATGTTAGGTCAGTTGGAACCCAATCGGGTAATGTGGGAACTGGAAGTGGAGGCCTAGGTGCTCCTGGTGTCTTCTTTTTAACCTGTACATATAATTTCAGATCAGTTGACATCATATATACACATTAACAGTCTAAATCAATGTAAATTTATCTTACAATTTCAGTCGTGTAGATGACATCTGCTTTGGGCCACAATATGACCCCGCCTTCTGCCTCACCAAGTGTATCAATATCCGGGTGGGCATATGGCAATGTAGCTTCTCTCCAATCGGGTAACACACGTATCGGGCTCACACGAACGTAGCCCTGTGGCATTGGAGTCCCGTGAAACATTGCCCCAGGAAGGGACGGGTAAGCCTGCGCCTCTGCGACAACGTAGTTTTGCATTCTTAAGCGGCATGGCTTCAATGCCTACAAATTTACGTAAAGAATATTATACATATATACATATCATCTTGAAAACATAACAACTTGAAAAGACTAACTACAATGTCATAAACAATACTTACAGCAGACGTGCTAGGCGATGGGTCTCCAGGATTACTCGCAGTGTGTGCATCAGGAGAAGAGTGGGTCGCCATAGGCGTATTGGAAGCCTGAGATGCCTGCCACCGCATCAATTCTTCCTTGACCTTCTCAGCAACTACATCGTTGACCTTCTTAGCAACTAAATCCTCAACTCTCTTATTCTCCTATACATGGATAAAAGAAACATTAGATTCTTATTAATGAATTTCCTTTTGCAGTAACATTCTAAAAAAAGAATAGGTTACCTCTTCTTGAGAAAGTCCCGCTCTGGGTTTGCGCTGGGATGGCCCAAAGAATGCTTTGATGCCAACACCAGCGCCGGCACCTCTAACACGTCCAGGATGCTCTGGGTTACCCAGAGCAACTGTCAATTCATCCCTTGTGCCCTGAGGGATGAACGTGCCTTGTTTCCTCTGCTCGTGCAGCTCCCGCTAATCACCATAAACAGAAATTGGTAAGTTAACACCACAAATAATCAATATTCAAACGATTTCTGTAAGAGTTGTATTTTACCATTTTTTCAGCCGCCTCAGCAGTTACAGGCTTCTTTATTTCACCCTTCTTGTTTTGCCTGCCAGCTATCCAGATATCATGGCGAGGAATGGGTGTGGTAGACTCCTGAGTAGGAGCAGACTCCTGAGTAGCCGCAGACTCCGCCTGTAGTCTTTGGCGAACGCTTGCATAGCCTTTTGGACCCATAGTGTGGTCATGCACATTCAGTGCACGCCTTGCTTTTTGTGTGTCACTGAGGGCCTAGTTAGTATGCACATTAATGATTTGGTTAGTAGCACTAAATGCTAATCTTGAATAGGTGAATACAATGTATATTAATTAAATTAGGAGTGACGCCTAATACCTTGAATTCTTCAGATTTTCTTGAAGCAACAAAATTGTCCCAATCTTCTTTGTCCAAGAAGTTCCATTGTTCAAGGGCTGACTTCTTCTTCTTATCACCCTCTTTTATGTATTCTCTATTCAGATTTGTCCTATAATTCCTAAGCATCTTTCCAGCGTGTTGCATCACATTTTTACGATGCAACTTCTCATCCAATGCAAACAGATTCTGTAAAATAGAAATGTTATTAACTAGTATCCAAAATAGAATTGCAAATAATAGAATTTGTAATCTACAAAATAGAATTGCAAATAATAATAACTCACGCATAAATCCTTCCATATCGAGTCTTTTTTCGCTTGAGGAACTTTATGCCAATTGTCATACTTAACACCACAATGGCTCCGAGTGGTACACCCAAGATAGTTCACAAAATTATTGCGGTTCACTCCAATTGGATTTCCTCCATTATCAAACTCCACCGCCAATTTAGATCCACTACCACTTAGCGCTAATAACTTCTTCAACAGAGTGATGCCCCTTTTCTTGTTAAGTGTCTGGTGTTGCGCATCAAGTTGCTCCAGTGCTTCAGTGGGTACAGGTGCATCAACCTAAAATTTGACAAAAATAAAACACACTAATTTAGCCCAATATAGAAATATAGGATATATGACATAACTAGAAGATAATGAATTTTATAGAAATACAGGATATGTTTTTAGAACTTACATTAGTATCCTCGCCATGCTCATCATGGACTTCATGCTCATCATGGACATCATGCTCATCATGGTCAGCCATCTGAAAATGTCATTAAAAAGGCAAACATTTAGCATTTGTATTAACTAGAAAAAGGCAAACATTTAGCATTTGTATTAACTAGAAAAAGGCAAACATTTAGCATTTGTATTAACTAGAAAAAGGCAAACATTTAGCATTTGTATAAACATACATGTCTCTAAAATTGTGATCTTTTATCAATTAACAATCCTTCATTGTGATCTCCGCGCACATATAAGTCATCATTAGCTTCAATATTTTGTGAAGTTGGCAACCCAACTGAGAATGGACTGGAGTCATCATACTTATCATAGTACTCTTCTTCATCTATAGGATCTTCAATGAACTGTCTTTTACCATGAAGAACAACCGACCATTTATCATTTGCAGGATCATCGATATAGAATATTTGTTTCGCCTGTGATGCCAATATGAATGGTTCACCCTTCTCGCCGATCTTTTCAAAGTTCACCAAAGTGAAACCCAATTCATCCACTATAACTCCTTTGGTGTTATCAACCCAATTACATTTAAATAGCGGAATTTTGAAATCTATGTAGTCAAACTCCCAAATGTCCTCAATGACACCGTAATATGACATTTTAGCTTCACGTGGACTCGTATCCTTTGCACTTGCAAAGTACATAGTCGACGCTTGAAGAGTGACCCCACTATTTTGGACGACACTCTTATCATCTTGGCGCTTTGTGTAATATGTGAATCCATTAATGTCAAACCCTTCATAAGACATAACATTCGGTTTTGGTTTAAAGGCGAGGCATTTGATAGTTTCTGTAATATCATTTGGTGTTTGAGATAGTTGATGTAAGACTTTATCTTCAAACCACTTAGTAAAAGTCTTATTATGCTCTCTAGCAAGCCACATTGAACTTGCTCGAGGATGTTGTCTCTTTATGAAATTGGTATGTTCCTCGATATAAACACTCACTTCTTCCATATTGTGTAAAATATACAAGTGAGCTTGTTCCAACTGCTCACGGCTGATTACTTTCACCCGTGATCCCAAAATTCCTTTGCCCTCGTCAATATTCTTGTCATTATTAGGAGTGTCATTACCACTGAGAAAGTCATTGCAAAAATCCATAACCTCTCTCGCCACATAACCTTCAATAATACTCCCTTCAGGCCGATAACGGTTTTGAACATCACCTTTAAAAACGCTCATGTATCGTTCAAAGGGATACATCCAATGCAAGAAAACTGGTCCCAACATTTTCACTTCCCTAGTCAAGTGGACAACAAGATGTACCATGATATCAAAGAACGAAGGAGGGAAATACATCTCAAGCTGACATAGGGTAACAACCACTTCTCTTTGCAAATTATCGAGAGTATCAGGGTCAATAACTTTGCTGCATAGACTGTTGAAAAAGAAACAAAGTCTGGTAATCGCAAACCTTACATGCTTCGGCAATATAGATCGAATTGCCACAGGCAATATTTGTTGCATTAGAGTGTGACAATCATGAGATTTAAGACCTATCAACTTCAGATCTTTCATTGATACCAATCTACGGATGTTGGATGAGTAACCATGTGGCACCTTAACATTTACCAAGCATTCACAAAAAGTTTTCTTCTCCTTTCTAGACAACGTGTAACAAGCGGGAGGTAAGTATGTTCTTTTATTACCCATTTCACGTAATTCTGTTAATTCTGACCTTATTCCCATTTCACGTAGGTCCAGTCTGGATTTTATCCCATCTTTAGTCTTACCTGGTATATTTAATAGAGTACCAATGATGCTATCACAGACATTTTTCTCAACGTGCATTACATCGATACAATGCCTGACTGTCAAAGAACTCCAATAAGGAAGATCCCAAAATATTGACTTCTTCTTGAATAAAGAATTGTCACTCCGTGTGGCCATACTACATTGTGATTTCTTACCAAATTCATTGACAATGTCTTTTACTCTTTCATAAACAACATCCCCTGGTATAGGTTTAGGTGCACTTCGTTCATCATTCCATCCATTGAATGCTTTGCGCTTCCTACGATACGGATGGAATTTTGAAAGAAACCTTCGATGACCAAGATATACAGTCTTGCCGCCATGTTTTAGTCTTATTGAATCAGTGTTTTCTTCACATATAGGACACGCTTTAGCTCCTTTGACACTATATCCAGACAAATTCCCATATGCTGGAAAGTCATTAATAGTGCAAAACAACATAGCGTGCAAACGAAATGTCTCTTTTGCTGAAGCATCATAGGTCATCACACCTTCAGCCCAAAGTTTCTTTAAGTCATCAATCAAAGGTTCAAGATAAACATCGATATCATTTCCGGGTTGTTTAGGGCCCGATATCAACAATGACAACATAACATACTTATTTTTCATACACATCCAGGGAGGAAGATTGTATATAACAAGCATGACTGGCCAAGTGCTATGTTGGCTGCTCAATGTCCCGTACGGATTCATCCCATCTGTACAAAGCCCAAGTCTTAGATTCCTATCTTCTTCACCAAATTTAGGGTACAATAGATCAATCTTCTTCCACTGTGGGGAATCAGACGCATGTCGTAGGATCCCATCATTATTTTTCTTAACATCTGCATGCCACCTCAGATTCTTCGCATCTTTCGGATTTGCAAACAAGCGTTGAAACCGTGATATTATAGGTAGATACCACAACACCTTGGCAGGAGAACCAGTTTTGAACTCCCCCGAAGTCATCAATTTATACCGTGACGCACCACATTTTGGACAATCTTTCAAATCTACATAGTCCTTTTGAAATAATACACAATCATTCGGGCATGCGTGTATCTTCTTGGCCTCCATTCCCATTGGGCACAACATTTTCTTTACCTGGTATGTTGAGATTGGAAGCTCGTTTCCTTCAGGAAGCATTTCTTTCAACAAAGTCAACAATGAAGTGAAGCTTTTGTCGCTCCATCTATTGTTAGCTTTCAACTTATACAATCTCAAGACAGCACTAAGCTTCGTAAACTTAGCACAACCTGTGTATAACGGTATCTCAGCATCATGCACAATGTTTGTAAAGATAGGAGGTGGATCGGTGTGCTCTACCCTACAACTATCCAGCATCGCATCAACGATGTCTGCTGGAACTGGTTCGTTCACATTTACGTCATCGCTATCGACATCTACTGGTTTCGATTTTGAAATTTCTCCATGCCAGTGCCATTCTGTATAGCCTTGTACAATCCCGTTGCACATGACATGACTTTTGATTTCCTCACCAGTGTTGAATTTCAAGTTGTTACCGCAATGCCTACATGGACAGTAGAACCTATCTGTAGGTTTTTTCCTATGTTCCTCGGCAAATCTAATAAACTGATCAAGACCAGATATAAACTCTGGGGTACAACGATTACGAATCGACATCCATGATCTATCCATTCTATGATCAGAGAAAACAAGTATATATTAGGAAACAAGTATATATTAGGAAAAGATTAGGCAACATTTCCCCGCTGTTCTCTAAGTACATATATACTTAGAGAAGAAACGGGGAAATGCCAACAAACACATGTGATGTCATTCTTATATATAATAAATGTGTACCACCTATCCCATCCTTGAACACCTAATCTCACTAGTAAGTGTATAATGTGTATTGGGTTTTCAAGAAAATTTCGGCAGCATTTCCCCGCTGTTCTCTAAGTACATATGTACTTAGAGAACAAACGGGGAAATGCTACCAAAATTTTCTTGAAAACTCAATACACATTATACACTTACATCCTAAGTGAGATTAGGTGTTCAAGAACAGTCCCAAACCGGGGACTATCCAAGATTTACTCCTAATGAGTCAATCTTGGACGGGTTTCTAGGCCAACAAACACAATAATAGACATCTACAATGAAGCCGGACTCCATACAAACAGTATATAATTTGGTGATTGTTCATTCTAATTTATACCAATGTACAAGTAATATAAAAAACAATGATTGTTCACATTCTAGGCCAACAAACACATGTGATGTCATTCTTATATATAATAAATGTGTACCACCTATCCCATCCTTGAACACCTAATCTCACTAGTAAGTGTATAATGTGTATTGGGTTTTCAAGAAAATTTCGGCAGCATTTCCCCGCTGTTCTCTAAGTACATATGTACTTAGAGAACAAACGGGGAAATGCTACCAAAATTTTCTTGAAAACTCAATACACATTATACACTTACATCCTAAGTGAGATTAGGTGTTCAAGAACAGTCCCAAACCGGGGACTATCCAAGATTTACTCCTAATGAGTCAATCTTGGACGGGTTTCTAGGCCAACAAACACAATAATAGACATCTACAATGAAGCCGGACTCCATACAAACAGTATATAATTTGGTGATTGTTCATTCTAATTTATACCAATGTACAAGTAATATAAAAAACAATGATTGTTCACATTCTAGGCCAACAAACACATGTGATGTCATTCTTATATATAATAAATGTGTACCACCTATCCCATCCTTGAACACCTAATCTCACTAGTAAGTGTATAATGTGTATTGGGTTTTCAAGAAAATTTCGGCAGCATTTCCCCGCTGTTCTCTAAGTACATATGTACTTAGAGAACAAACGGGGAAATGCTACCAAAATTTTCTTGAAAACTCAATACACATTATACACTTACATCCTAAGTGAGATTAGGTGTTCAAGAACAGTCCCAAACCGGGGACTATCCAAGATTTACTCCTAATGAGTCAATCTTGGACGGGTTTCTAGGCCAACAAACACAATAATAGACATCTACAATGAAGCCGGACTCCATACAAACAGTATATAATTTAGTGATTGTTCATTCTAATTTATACCAATGTACAAGTAATATAAAGAACAATGATTGTTGACTTTCTAGGCCAACAAACACATGTGATGTCATTCTTATATAATAAATGTAAACCACCTATAACAAACACATTGTCCAACATTAGGTTCAACACTTGAAACATAGATTCGTTTTCTTATATAATAAATGTAAACCACCTATAACAAACACATTGTCCAACATTAGGAGATGCCTGACTGGGGGGTTGGGGGGTTGGTGGGGTCCACTTTTGACTCGCTCCCAAGTACGAGCAGGGGGCTGCACTCGGTTGTGTACTGGCAAAAAGAAAGATGAGTGGGGTAGCTGGTTTCACAGATCAGTTTTTGACTCACTCAAACATGGATATATATTAAGTGATTATTAGCTTTGCGAGCCACTATAGAGATTGTATGATAGTTTAGTTCCCAATTGGTCTATGTTAAAATAATCTTAAGAATCTCCTATTGGTGCCACAAAAATAAATTGGACGGATCCATCCGAGGTTTGACGTACGTAAATCTAATCTGTTCTACCGACAAGGTGAAAATAAAGAAACTTGCCCTAAACGTTTGTGATATTGCTATTAGGAAATCGTTTTCGAATTCAAGTGCAATAATGTTTTAGCTCCTTTATTTAGATAGTTTGTGATCATTGACAGATACTGTTCAAAAATACATATTGGAAGTCATAGTGCTCAAATGGATTAAGCAATCTGCATTCATTGTACGCAAGGTCCAAAAACTTGAATATTATGTAGTAGTCTGAGAGGGTCCGAAAACGTGGAATTCATCTGGACCTATTCTCTAAGACTTGAATTGCAGAGCAATGCACTTCATATCAAACAAGGCCTTTAGTGTATATCCAGAAAACCAGTTGGCGCATACCTGTTGGCGCGGGAGGCAGCGGGAGTCAGGTGGAAGCTGATGGCGTCAGGCAGGCTGAGGCGGCGAGCTCCAGGCTCGTCAGGCGTCGGCGGCGAGCTCCAGCAGCAGTGGCGGCGAGCTCCAGCAGCAGTGGCGGCGGGGCGGCGGAGAAGGGGGCTCCAGGCTCGTCAGCAGTGGCGGCGGGGCGGCGGGGCGGCGGAGAAGGGAGCTCCAGCAGCACGGAGAAGGCGGCGGCGGGGCGCGGAGAAGGGGGCGCGGAGAAGGCGGCACGACGGCGCTGTCGTGGAGAACAAGGAGAAGAAAATCGCCGGCGACAGGGTGGGGAATCGACGGAGAAACAGAAAGGGCTCGCAATGAAACAGGAGGAAGGGGAAGAGTCGGGCACCGCGGGTTATTAAGTCCCAAATAGCGTCGGTTTTTTACAACAACCGACGCCTAAATGTCTTTAGCGTCGGTTGTCCGAGAAAACCGACGTCCAACTGGGCGATAATTTCATGAAATTGTTTGGCGGGAACCACCTTCAGCGTCGGTTATCCTTTAATCACCGACGCTGAAGGTGACACTTTTCGCGCAAATTTTCATCACACATAGGCGTCGGTTTCCACCTAAATAACCGACGCTGAAAAGGATACTATTTTTCGCGGGCGACTTTAAGCGTCGGACGCTGAAAAGGTTATAAACAACCGACGCTGAAGACAAAGCGGTACCCGTGTCTGGCTGGTCTTCGAATATAGACGTCGGTTGTCGTAAACAACCGACGCCTAACATAGAAGGCGTCAGTTTTTCCTAATAACCGACGCCCAGAAAAGTGTCACTGAATGCTATTTCTGTAGTAGTGTTAGACAAGAATATGTGAGTTTTGATGGCGTTCACCATCAGCCCCGTTTGCTGTCCGAAATTATCTAAAATATTTTTTAGATTCTCCAAATGATGTTATATATATATATATATATACTAGTGAACCCACACGTGCACATGCACGTGACATATAAAATTTGTTGGAAATGTGCGGGGAGATGACTCGTCCATGAAAGGGTCCCTACGATAAAAGATATTTATGTTGGTTGTTTGAAATGAGAGAATCAAGGAACTGTTTCCGTGGGATGGAAAGAGAAATACAAAATTAAAGATAATAAAAATTAATAGGAGAGTGTGAGAATAAATATTTGTAGGAGCAAAATTCCTTGAAAAAAGGAGAGATAAGAGTGAATCAAGGAGAGCGCAGCATCAAACTCGCTCTTTTTATAGTAGTAGTAGTAGTTGTTGTAGTAGTGTGTATATATATATATATATATATATATATATATATATATATATATATAGGGGCTGATCTAGTGCGGCCTGCAGTCTGCGGACTGTAGAGCGCGCGCCTCGCATCTCAGTTTCTCCCGTCTGCATTTTTGACTTTGTTCAGTTCCGTGTTTTTGCATTATGCCCCATACACGCCATGCTTATTCATTCTAATCCCCTGAATTAAAACCGGCAACTCCTTTGTCTCATTGACAACTGTCTTTGCCATTCAAATAATTTGTTCTACGGGAGTTTGTCAAGCTCGGCGAGATTTTGGTTGAGCTTGTCGTTAATCTTCCGGACGATGTTGTGTAGGCAGCACAATGCTAGCCGCATGGGTCAACACGAGCCTCTGAGCCAGGACAGGGACAGTGATGATATTCTTGGTCAATGCGACCGAGTAGATGGTGGGTGCGAAACAGCTCCGCCTCCACAGTACGAGCTTCTTAGTCTCCTCCCCGATCCTATTCTGAACACTCACAAAACCTAGACATATATATATATATATAAATAAAAGAATTGTATACCGCTTTTCTAGAATTGTATACACTCACAAAACCTATATATATATATATATGTCTAGGTTTTGTGAGTGTTCAGAATAGGATCGGGGAGGAGACTAGCTCGTACTGTGGAGGCGGAGCTGTTTCGCACCCACCATCTACTCGGTCGCATTGACCAAGAATATCGTCACTGTCCCTGTCCTGGCTCAGAGGCTCGTGTTGACCCAGGCGGCTAGCATTGTGCTGCCTACCCGACATCGTCCGAAAGATTAACGACAAGCTCAACCAAAATCTCGCCGAGCTTGACAAACTCCCGCAGAACAAAGGAGTTGAATGGCAAAGACAGTTGTCAATGAGACAAAGGAGTTGCTAGTTTTAATTCAGGGGATTAGAACGAATAAGCATGGCGCGTATGGGGCATAATGCAAAAACACGGAACTGAACAAAGTCAGCGGACGGGAGAAACTGAGATGCGAGGCGCGCGCTCTACAGTCAGCCCCATATATATATATATATATATATATATATATATATATATATATATATATATATATATATATATATATATATATATATATATATAAATTCTACCAATCTAAACACTAACACTCGTTTTCCGTCCTCCACTTCACACCAAACCGCTGGACTCTTGTTACGCCCATCAAACACCATCAATGAAATAGTCAGACTCATGCTATTTGTGTGTAGCGTTTATTGACTTGGGTCAAACATGTCCTGTATTTGCGGCTGCTAGTGGAGGAGAAAAGTTATATGAGGTTGAAATTCCGTCGTGGGAATTGTGGTGGAACCGCTCGTCGTGCATGTTCTTCATCGTCGAAGTATTGGATTTGGAGGAGATGCACCTGGAGGTAAGCCTCATGGGAATCCTAGAGCAGGCTTAAGCTCCTTTTTCGTTTTCTCATGGTAGGATAATCTTTGGTTATCATCCTGGGAAGTCCTGGCATTCTGAAAGTCAGATTCTAGATTCTGATCGGAGATGCATCGAGATTTACAAGCATGCATGGGCAGCCGGACTAATATATTGGGTGTGCAAGAATTGAGTAGATTTGATGAAATTAGATGAAATATGAAGTCATGTGTGGCGGAAAGGAAAAGGATCATCGCTAATAAGTCCACCACCAACGTCGACTTCTATACACACGCATGGCAGTCTCATCAAACAAAGGCCATGCATATGAACTTGTAAACGTGTGTCATGTTCAGAATCTAATGAATCCAACCGTAATAATTATGCCTTAGAGAAGAAACCTTGCTAGAGAGGATAGTTTGCATAAAATTTGTCTCTCTTGGACTCCTCCTTGCGGACGTACCACTCATGGTTAT
This sequence comes from Alisma plantago-aquatica, assembly GCA_963693085.1. Classification (NCBI taxonomy): domain Eukaryota; kingdom Viridiplantae; phylum Streptophyta; class Magnoliopsida; order Alismatales; family Alismataceae; genus Alisma; species Alisma plantago-aquatica. The sequence continues at coordinate 884,287,660 of OY856410.1, forward strand.
TTGTTGTAAAACTACTGCAACTTTTTCTGCTCGAGATATCTTCCTGTTGGCAACTGGAGCAATCACCACAAGTCAGGTAAACCAGACGTGAAAGAACCATTAAGGCGTCATGGATACAATCACCGGAAGGAATTGCACCCACCTGTTGATTCCATTTCTTTTGAAGATATCTGCTTGGAGTTATTCTTGTGAGCGCTTCATACAATTATGTATTCATGAAATATTAGAATGTTCCTTCCATTCTATTGCACAAGTCTCTATCATCATTTACATTTTGGTTTTGGTTGTTGAGGAAAGTGCATGCATCAAAGGTTGGAAACTGAAAAGTCCATCCATTACATATGTGTTATTAGCTCTCTATGGTGTATGTGAAGGCAAAGTAGATGGCCCTCTTGGTTTTTAACAGGTGGCACATTAAGAGTTGATTATATACTTCTGATATCAAGAACGAACGATTCCCGCACACAACTTTTGCCTTCCACGTCATCTAGCACCCCATCTCTTGAGCTCATCCACATAGCCAACATATCATGCAAGTGCAACTGCTGAATTATAAGTCTCCTATGTCTACTTACTCCACCAGGATGCTATTAACCCAATACCCAGTAGATATCCTTTACGCTGATAGTAAAATTTTAGCCATCTGCCAAAAGAATCCATATGGCAGTGTCTATCATCCCGGCAATCCATATGGCAATGCCTATCATTCCAGCATTAGTCCCTTGATCTATAACAGAATTAGTATCAGAAATGTGGATCCATTTTGCCTGATCAGGTTCTCAGTCAAGCCTGTCAATTTTTTTTGGAGTTATGAAAAAGCTAAAAGCTTTAGTTGATGGGAATGACTTCGTACACTATATATTGACTAAAACAAAAGTTGCCAACAATGTCCGTTTCACGTAATCCTCTTTATTGCTTTGAAGAAGAATTATTCCTTTCTTCTTTCTAGGTAATATTATGAACCCTTTTTGATGTGCTTACTCCCATTTTGAGTTTGACTTTTTTATTAAAATTTATATCTGCACTTAGCTTTCTACCAATATCTTGACTATATATTGAAATCAAAAGATTATTCGTAACAAAATAGTCAAACATTTGTGTTGCTTCACTAGTTTATCTTTGGGATGGAATAGGTATCACGACTTCATCTTTCTTCTTTCTCTTGTTACTTATTTATTCAAATTTCTCTTATTGCTTCACTTCTATATTATCATGCAGAATAATGCAATCTTATATAATAATTAGTTTACGACAAAAGTCTTAATAAGAAAAACTCCTCCGAACACACTACCATGGAGAATCATGAATTCCACCAAAAGAGAGAGACGTTACTCAAGAAACACCACCATGAAAACCTATGGATTTGTCTAAAAGAAAGAAGAGAGGGGTAGGGTTGCAAGAAAACAAAAACAAGAAGGATAGATCACTTACCAAAATCAAGGAGCACGAAATGATCACCAAAGACTACAACCATCTGTTTATATATGCTTCGCCATATTGATGATCCTCCTTTGGAATATCCTGATCATTTCCCATATTTTCCTTGCATGAGTGTTTGCCAACCCGTCTTCCTTCCATTGACAAAGTCCCATGTGTTCCTCATAAGCAGTGCCTTGTTATACTCCTTAGCTGCTAGGATTCCCAATCCCCCTTTCTCCTTCGTTGCTATCAGTTTATCCCAAGCTACCAAATTGGTCTTGGTTTTGTGTTCTCCTACCCTCCAAATAAAAATTCTGGTAAGTTGATCGATCTTGTCGCAAATTGAGCATGGGACATTCATCGCTTGCATATAGTATGTGTTCGAGGCGTTCATCACTGATTTGGCTAGCGTGATTCTGTCAGTAAGGGACAACGTGCGGTTTGACTAGTTATTGATTTTCCTGCTCAGATTTGTTAGCATGCCTTGGTAGTATGTTTTGGTGTTTCTACCATGGATCATTTGAATGCCCAAATGACATCCCACTGTCAACATTTCTTGTATACCATCTCTCTACAGATCCTTCTTCTTGTGCCCCTATGCGTGTTCCCAGAAAAATAACAAGAATATTTCTCCCTTGAGAGTCTTTGCCCAGATGCCTTCTCGAACTAGTTTACGCATTCCATCATTATCCTTCCATGTTGTGTCGTTGCTTCCCCGAACAAAATTATGTCATCTGCAAAGCAAATGTGCGTAAACTTAATTTTCTTTCTAGTAAACAAAGTTGGCCTCCATCTTCCCCAAGCTACCTCCTCCTCTATAACTTGACTGAGTCTTTCCACACATAGTACAAAAATGTATGGCGACAAAGGATCACCCTGTTTAATTCCTTGGCTCGGCTTGAAATTTGGTAGCAGCTCACCATTCCATAGGACAGACGACTTGCCTGTGGTGATAATTTGCATGATAATGGTGATTAGGTTTGAAGGTAACACAATTCTCTCCAAAGTATCATAGATAAACTCCCAGCTCATCCTATCATATGCTTTGGATATGTCTAATTTGAGTGCCATCATATTAGCTTTCGAGTTCGTTGTCTCCATGGAGTGAATTATTTCGTGTACCAGCAGTACATTGTCCACTATTCTTCTGCCCGGTATGAAGCTCATCTGATTTGGGGATATCCAATCATCCAGTAGCGGTTTGATTCTAGCCACCAACACCTTAGATAGAAATTTAACATAGACATTATTCAAAGATATCGGTCTAAGGTCGCTACAAGTCACCGACTGTTGGCACTTAGGTATCAGTACAATCGTGGAGTCCATCGCTCCTTCCTCCATTCTTCCTCCATCAAAAGGTTTCTGAATGAATTCAATTACAGTGTTCTTCACGGTGTCCAAATTCTGCAGTAGGAACTTTGCATCTATTCCATCGGGACCAAGGGCCTTGAGAGGTGCCATTGTCATAAGACATTGCCAAATTTCATCTTCATCTAGCTTCAAACCCAACCTGCTCTTTTGTGTTGCATCCACTTCTAGGAAACAACCAATGTTCTTCTTGCTTGTCTCCCATCTCATTCCTAGTTCCTCGACAGTAAGTAATTGCTTGAAAAACTCTGAGACGTGTCCTTTCAGCTCGTATGGATTCTCTATCCAAACTCCTTCGCTATCCTTCAATCTAGAAATGTTGTTGTTATGTCGTCTTTCCTTAACTATTGAGTGAAAGAAAGCCGTGTTTCCATCCCCTAGCTTAATCCATTCACAATGAGCCTTTTGTTTCCATTGTATTTCTTCCAGACACAATTTCTCCATGAGATCATTTTGAAGATCAGATAATCTACATGATATATTTGATTTGATTGGAATTTTGAGATATTAAAAATAATTTCTCCAAGTATGATCCGAACCTGGAGAAATTATTTTTAATATCTCAAAATTCCAATTAAATCAAATAAATCATGTAGATTATGTAAATAAAGAATAAATATTACAAGGAAAGGTTTAGTGGATTACATAATAGATAAAAATTCAACTATTCCATCTTATAAGATCTTAGGTTTATTTATCCCACAAAGTCATGGCACACCTCAATATATGTGAATACATAACATATAGGGCTCATCGGACAACCTCCTACACTAATCTTAGGCTCAAACCTTAGTAAGTATAAATAAAAGTTTTTTTTTAACTCATGTCACTCAAAGTCAATAGACTTGTTAGACATTTCATTCATTATAACTAATTACATACATAGGATTTAGTATCAGTAAGACATATAGTTTCATAAACACTCATATTTCAATGATCTTAGAAATGTTAGGGTATCCTCCAGTATTTATTTTTAGTCTCTAATGTGTACTCAATAATATATAACTTCACCAACAATTTAAAGATTCCTAACTTCCTCCAAGTAATATTGTTTCCTTGCACTAGGAAGGTCCTTCGTTGTTCATGAAACACCAAGCTATGTGATTTAGGTCACCCTTGTAATTTATGTCCAATCACTCATCTATCAGTGTACAAACATCATTTTAGTGATACACTATAATCTCTTAAATCATAAGTTTGTATCAACAACAAAACTCTAGGTTGAAGTCATACTTGTCATAACCATTTTCCTCAAAACCAAATATACCTCACATGAGTGAGACATTCATTAATACATTAGGATTGTCACTATATAATATTAAGAAAGAAATGTGGACATTTTATTAAAATACATCTTGAGTTCAATATGATGCAAACATGTACACCAACCATAAAGTTGCATATCGAAATGAAATCAACATAATTCAAGTTTAGATATAGAAAAATTATTTATCTACACCTAAAATATACATTAATTTGGTGATGTATAAGAACACTAAAATTTGAATATTCATTATCCATTCCCTAATTTCACCTAAATTGCTCATTTTAGCCCAATTAGCATTCATTTTCATGATTGAAATTAAATTAAATGGAATGGCATGAATGACATATAAACTAGTATTGAAATTACTCACAAGTTGATGACCATGTGCGCTATACTATAAAAATAAAGTTATTAAATCCATACCTAAAAATATCTTCCAAAGTAAATTTCTTCCACCAAATCCTCAATCTAGTTCAATGAGAGAAAAATAAGATCCAATAAAAAGAATTAGGGTGAAGAATAGGGATTATGGAGGATTTTGACCATAAGTAGTTATTGGAGAGAGAGGGGGGGAGTTTGGATGATGAATAGATAAAAATTTACCAAGAATCAATCTCTAGATCAGTTAGAAAATATACTCCAAGAAGGAGCCCACCAAAAAATTCCAAATTTTCTTCAATCGTCTTCTTCCCCATAGATTTGGGTGTGTCAATTGTAAACATTGTTAAATAAGATTTGTGGCCGACACTTGGCCTTCCTTAGGAGTTAAATGGTGTTAAATTTGTATTTAAGACCATTTGAAATACTTTTGTGTTGACATGGTATTTTTATCATATAATTAATTCTTTAAGTTAGTGGTGATTAGGATGGAGGAGGAGCTTAGCCAACTGACTAGAGTATAAGTGTACTGACTACTACATGTCTGATAGGGAACCTATAGTTGGCCAACTAGGGACAAATCATTCTGACTAAGTGTCTAGACTTAACAAGTTCTACCTTAGGTCCTTTAGTGACTCTAAGGGCCTGACTAGTGACCCGAATGGCATTCTAAGCCAATATAAAATCCAGAACACCACATAAAGTTTAAATCAACAAGGAAACTTAAAGAAACATATTTATGTATCTTACATTGTATTTAAAATATAAAAGAGACTAAATCACACCTAAACTACATTTACTTAAATTCAAGGTTCGAATATCCCAAACCCTAGATAATAAAGCCTAATGTGTATCAAGAAAATGTATCAAAATCTGTGTGGGTACATACAGTAATCGATGATAATCATGAGAAAACATTTTATAAAAAAATCATTGTTCCTAAAGCATAATGTTCTCACTTATGGAAAGGTAAATAATCAAGGTTACATGTTCACATAAATACAATAAAAAAGCTAATGTCATCACCAAGAAAGTCATTGTATAAAACACCACCTTACAAGAGCATCCCAAAGTATAGTTGTTAAAGGCCAGCAAACATTGTGAATAAAGCATGCAGTGAAGCCAATCTATAATTACCATATTTGCCACACTACCAACACCATCTATTCTCAATGTGGCATGGTATGTTATGATGGCTACTAAAAATACTACATTGTCTTCCAAAAATGTGGCCTGCTTGACATTATTACAAACTTATATCTTAAAATCATCTCCCTTAAGGGAAGAAACCCATGTCAATTCCATTCTATATGAGATCTAAGATTGAAACATGCTCCTAAGCACTGAAATTGCATGGCTTTTTTGAGATTGATGTTGTTTTTTGGTACCAAGTACATTAGCCATTTGAACTTGTTTGTCTTCCTGGTGTAGTGATGACTTGAAATCTTCCTGGACTCAAAGTTGTTGTGAAGTACATACATGAAAGATGCTTCATTGACTAACATTATTCTTTGGTGTAGATTCTCAAACAGCCTCATCATCTCTTACATGTATGACTGGGGAAATTACCTTACTTGAAACTCCTTTCTAAACTCTATCTCAATGATCACTTATCTAGGCATCTTGTTCTTCTCCATGGCCCGCTAGTATTCAAACTTCCTTTCGAGAGATAGACCACATGCTTGGTCACCCTCTCATCTGGTATGTCCAAGATCTTGAATATTTCCTCCATCTTTATTAGCTAAGATCTGCATATGTAGATTTATTGTCCTAGTACACTCCCTAATCCCAACTCTCCTCAACCCATGAAATATATTACATGAACTATTAAAAGACTTTTGTATTTGGCAACATTGATTATCATTGAGGTACTAAAATAATGTTTGTCATATGCATGAAAGAGGACATCATCTACCCGAGCATAGCATGAATAACCAGGTTGAATGATGATGTTGTGTTTAGGGATGTGGAGGAGATCATGATACCCCTACCTTAAGAAATCTCTACTATGATCCCCCTCTCTTCTTCCATTGTCAGCAAAAAGTTACTCTCATATGCTTTTTAGATAAACTTTTTGTATACACAACATGATAAATTGGAATCATATATTTTGAACACATAAGAATGTATATGATATGCTATGTCATATAGTTATAGGAAACACATATTATGATACAAATACATGTTACAACCTACCCCAAAACGCACATCATCATAACCTTAGGTTGTATAAGTCATACTAGAAAACCATAAAACCAAAAATTGAATTTGATATCAACTAATTATAATAAATCACAAAGTCGAGAAAATATTTTTTAAATATTCCAAAAATGATCATATTTATTATCACACAAAAATCACATCATATTCAAGTAACTAGACTAATTTAATGATAAGGGACCAAGTTCATGACATGTTTACATCACAAACATGTAATACTTGTCCAATAACTGATTTATAGATACAAGTGATATATAAAAAATTTTTGAGGATTAATTGTATATGTATGACTCTAGACAACACTTAAAGTCTAGAAGCCCACCTTCTACTCACTTTTTCCACAGAGAAGTTGGTTTCTCAATGCAAAACCACTGGGATATGTGTTGAGTATAGGGAAATCGAGCGCAGATATAGGAAGCAAATATAAAAAATTTAAATGTCTGTTTCCCTAAATAGCATGATTGAGTCAACAACAATGTATCTAGGAAGGAAGGTTTGCAAGGTTATACCTGATCCTAGAGCAAGTCCAATGAATTTACCCTTGAAGTAGCATTGTGCTTCTTCTTCTTTAGGAAGTATCTCACTCCTTCATCAATAACACTTGAACGGTCGTCTCTATCGGCCTCTTGTCCTGGCCACCACAGATGGCAGTTGACAGAGTTCTCCTAGAGATAGAAGTCTCCCGCCTCTAGAGAGGTCCACATGGACCACTGAGAAATTCATGTTGCATTACCAGATCCAACGAGAAGGAGTTGTCCCCTTCTGACGACATACTAGTCATCGACATGCTCTTCCACAATTGTTATTAGTTGTTCCCTCCCATGCTCTCCCTCCCTTTAATAGGTAGGACTTGCTCATGCTCTATATTGCTTACCACAACCAAAGAAGACAACAATTATCAAAGCCACTGATTCTCAATTTTGTGTGTTGGGAATCTCTAGTGCCCCTCTTTTATAGTAGAGGCCAGGGTCAGGGTTCCCAAACGATGCGGGAGCAGAAGGGTCCAAAATCATGAATTTTCTGGAACATGCATAGTGTGAACCGGTCAGTTCACATGCCCAATTGGTTGGTTCATGCGTGAACCGATTCATTTGTGCAAAAAATAGGTCCATTTGTGTATGAACCAGTTGGTTCATCAAGCAAACCAGTCGGTTTGTGCAGTTTCCTATTTTGAGTCAAGTTGGTAATCAATGCACGATTAATACACAACATGATGCCAACACCACTCCTTAATCCAATCGAATTGGCGACCGAACCGAGTTGTTCATCCCATAAATCAGACAGTTGGGATATGTGAATAACTGTCTCACTCCCTGGTTCTGCCATTGATTAACCAATATTGATTCCAATTAAACTAACATTCCAACTAATTAGTTCAACACTTGAACCGGTAGGTTTAGAGTCTGGTGAGTCAATTTTGAACCTCACTTATTTAATTGAATACCAAAAAACCTTTAGTAAACAAATCAAACATCATTAATGAATATTCTGCTTTAATCCAAGTGCATTCCTATGCATGTAACTCTGTAGGTCTAGAATTACATTGACAATGAATGTCCATAACCAATTATGACATCACAAGCAAAGAGAGGTGCCTAGTCACACATCATTGCTACCCAAGTAATTTGAAAAGTTGGAGAAGAACTTCAACCTACAATCCATGATTAGTGTTATTGTGATCGTATAGTTCCTTTGTCTCTGATACCTGAATTGAACTCGAGGCATATAATTGTCATCCACTCAACATTCAATCCATGTTCCTTGAACTAGAGAAGACTGTATGAGATGCATGTGAGTTCACATTTCACATATTGAATCACATGAGTACATCCATACAATTATCAATATCTCTTATCAACAGGCCCTAGATAGAAATCTTATATAGGAGGAACAAATCCTATCTACATCACTCACACTCAAACTCCATGTGTCACAGTGCACCTGAGCACCACCTTTATGGAAACCTCTATTCAAGATCACGGTGGATGATGTCAAAGTACATGAACGACATGTGATGAATTTAGTGACTTTAGGTATAAGAACCACAATGACCGATATTACTATGAGAGCTTATTCTGACTACAATTCCATGGTCTTCATGTATCACTCTCACGGTGGGTCTATCCAATACATTGTTCTCTAACATGTACCTTTGCGTTTGACTTGATATCACATATCATGACTAATGAGACTCTATTATCAGTCAACAAACACTCTAGTCTTATGTAATATTGTTGTCTTTCTTTCTGCCACAATAATATCCAATTAGGGACATAACAAGAATGCATTACATCTGTATGATCTCATTGTTCAAGTCATGTATTTGAAGTCATACGACATCATGTAACATCATTCTTTAGACATCTACTATATATGTGTCATCATCTCATGACTAAGACAAATATCATAGGCGGAATTACCTTTATTATTATCAAATCATGTATCTAATGCCACATTCCAATCATCACATGATTAGCTCTCTGGGCATACACACCAACAGGCTCCAATTTGCACTTAGAGACACTCACCCATGACTCTTATTCCAAGTTATCTTGACATGTCAACCATGTTTCTGCTACGTAAGCCCTTTTATAGAGGGTTAGCAATGTTTTCTTTCGGTCGGTATATTGCAAGTTTCGCATCTCTTTGTTGTATGACTACTCAAATGAGATGGAAGTGTTGTAGTATTCTATCTGAGATTCTCAGCCTAACCAATTGCTCCATTGCTATCATAAATATTTCTACTTTGATTTCAATGGTTGGAACCTCACACAAATTAAGCCATATGAACTTTTTGATCCATAAAATATCCTCTATTATTCTCATAACAGAGAGACATGGATTTTTTTTTGTAGATTTAAACAACTGTCATTATCTCAAAACCTTTTTAGCTTACAGTTCTCATTTAAGGTCAAACATAAACATAGATTGCAATCATTGATGTGATTTTGTCATTTTGGAAGCTTGCATCAGTTTAACCCTTTACACTAAAATCTTCCTTATTACTATAACCAAAGAATTGATCCTTTTAGTGTTTTACAAGAGCCTAAGGATGTTCATTATGGTAGTCCAGTGACTATCATGGGCATCTGACATATATCCTTTCATTGTGTTCAATACATACGAGATTGCTATATATCCTCTCATCATGTACAATACATAAGACATAACTAGATGTCCTCTCATCATGTCCAATACATATGAGATAATGAGACAAGTACATGTGAATGCATATCCATGTGTTCCTATATATTGCATTCAAGATAGATCCAATTGTGAATGCATATCCATGTGTTCCTGTTCTTCATAAGAACTAGGACACTAGGCTCCTGAGAGACTAACTCCATGGAACATGGACAAGTTTTCTCTCATTGAGCCCTTGCATATTGAATCCTTTTAGAATCTTGCCAATGTATTAGTTCTTTCTGAGGTTGAGAAGCTTTTTCGGATCTATCTCTATAGATGTCAATTCCAATCACATAGGATGCTTCACCTAAACCTTCCATAGAGAAGGTATTTCTGACCAGGTTCTAATATTTGTAGGATAAGGACGTTATTCCTCATCATTATGTGGAATATAAGTATGCTCCCACTAAATCTTTTGTAAACATAGATTTCATCTTCATTTTTTACTCAAGTCAAAGCCTTTAATTGTCTTGTCAAATTGAAGATTCCATCCCTGAGATGCTTGCTTCAATCCACATATTGACCTATGTAGATTAGAGACTTTATTTACATTATAGGATTTATAAAACCTTAGTTTGTATCACCTACACATCCTAATAATTATTCCAATTAAGGAATGTGGTTTTAACATCCATATGCCAAATCTCACAGTCACACTAATTTGCAACAACAACCATGATCTAGATGGATTTAACCATGGAAACTGGTGAAATACTTCTTCATGTTCAACACCTTGAACTAGTTTGAAACTCTTTGCAACCAATTTACTCTTCCATGTTGGTCTTCATACAAAGACCTAAATTCACCCTATGGGTTTTACCCCGTTAGGAGGATCCAGCAAGGTCATACCTTATTGGTGTACATGGAGTTCATCTTGGATCTCATGGCCTCAAGCCATTTCAAAGATTTTGGTTCCTCAACAGCTTTCTAGGTAGGTTGTTGACTCATCTTCTATGATCAACATACCACACTTTTGAGTTATAGTATATCATAATCTTTCAAACTCGGGGCATTTTCTACAAGAATTATAAGGTTTTGTGTTACATAAGGAACTTGAGATTCCACAACAACGTGTGATTCTCATTGTTTCCACTATAACCTCTTTTAGACTCAATGTTTACTTGTCTATCTCAAACATTTTGAGTTCTACTTTTACTCCCATTTAGGGGGTTTTTTAGGAGCAGATGCAACACTTTTTCTAAGAAACTTTTTTATTATGTAAGAATTCATCCCTAATAACCATAAAAGACTTTTTGGGACACTTCCCATGCCATATTTCATATGGTGTGACTTTTTGGGACACTTCCCATGCCATATTTCATATGGTGTCTTATGAACCCTTTTAGATGGTACATTGTTAAGTGTTAAGCATGTGACCAAAAGAAAATTGGAAGATTAACTAGATTTTATTGATAATCACATTATGACTTAACACGGTGTAATCCCTTCTTTCTAATACACTTTCATGATACTCTCTCTGTGACGACCCCATTTGAGCTTAATTGGTAAACTAGGGTTTACCTAGACAATTGCAAAGATTAATTGGAATAATCATTCTTGAAATCTAATTGATGACGATAACACAATTAGGATGTTTTAACTATGATAAGAAGTCTAAATGTTCTTTTGTCTTGAGAATTAGGGTTTGAGAAGCATAAACCCTAATCGGCCCAAGAAAATAGGGTTTTGATGATACATGAATACAGAATTTGATAAGTAGAATGTCTCACTAAATGATTTTTAGTAATTTATGTGTAACTCGGATTTACTTCAAATTTGGATATGAATTGGATATATAAAATGTGAACAACATTGGAAAATATCAGAATTTTTGAAGAATGCTCTGACCTGTTTATCGGCCGAGTTTCAAACTCGACCGATCACATTTCCAGAATTTTACAGCAGTGTGATAATTGAATTTTATCTTTTTATTGGTATATCCAATTGATCTCAAATTTTAACTGTGCTTGAAAAAAACAGTTTTAGACACTCTTTTAAATTGGCATAATTTTTGGATGACTTTTGAATCCCTACAGTAAGAGTGTCGGTCGAGTTTGTGCAGGACAAACTCGGCCGAATATTTTGCAGACTGCAATATAGCAGTGCACTGTTCTATTTTTAATTGGAATAATCATTCTTGAAATCTAATTGATGACGATAATACAATTAGGATGTTTTAACTATGATAAGAAGTCTAAATGTTCTTTTGTCTTGAGAATTAGGGTTTGAGAAGCATAAACCCTAATCGGCCCAAGAAAATAGGGATTTGGATGCTATAATCAAATTCGTGCATTACACTGTTTAGAGGAAGAACCCACTCACCCTAAGGTGTGAAAACACCTCAAAACTGCAGCTCAACTCAGGGAATCTCGAATTCCTATCAAATCCCTAGCAAATCTCCCAATTCTTCTTCTATTCAACTCGGAAACCTTGAAAATGAGGGATTATGAAGAAAGGGTGAGAAAAGAGGGAATTTCGACATCATCTTGGATCAAATCAGAGCATGGACGGAATCTTGACATGAGATAGAAGATTCACCATAAAAGTCTATGCAAAGGATCCAAACTTACTTGATTTCACCACTCTTGGGACCGCAGAACCCTAATTCAGCAATTCCCCCACTTTCTTCAGTCAAACCCTAACTCTCCCTCTCTCTCTAGATTTTCGTTTCTCTGGAGTGAATGACGAAGAATGAGAGCTGTGTGTGTGTGTGGTTGCTCATATAAGTCAATTGAGCTGCTTGGGTCAATTGCATATTGACCCAACACTTAACTTTAATTATATAGGCTGAATATTCAGTTATACAAAAGTTACTGTAATTCGTTTATTTCAGAGATCAAACATTCTCCAACAATTATGGGAATTTATCACGTTGTTAATAATTGATCTATAAAGCTTCATTTAAAATTTGAGATCATTTGGAGTTACCAATAAATAATTACAAATAGAACAGTGCACTGCTATATTGCAGTCTGCAAAATATTCGGCCGAGTTTGTCCTGCACAAACTCGACCGACACTCTTACTGTAGGGATTCAAAAGTCATCCAAAAATTATTCAAATTTAACAGAGTATCTAAAACTGTGTTTTTCAAGCACAGTTAAAATTTGAGATCAATTGTATATACCAATAAAAAGATAAAATTCAATTATCACACTGCTGTAAAATTCTGGAAATGTGATCGGTCGAGTTTGAAACTCGGCCGATAAACAGGTCAGAGCATTCTTCAAAAATTCTGATATTTTCCAATGTTGTTCACATTTTATATATCCAATTCATATCCAAATTTGAAGTAAATCAGAGTTACACATAAAATACTAAAAATCATTTAGTGAGACATTCTACTTATCAAATTCTGTATTCATGTATCATCAAAACCCTATTTTCTTGGGCCGATTAGGGTTTATGCTTCTCAAACCCTAATTCTCAAGACAAAAGAACATTTAGACTTCTTATCATAGTTAAAACATCCTAATTGTGTTATCGTCATCAATTAGATTTCAAGAATGATTATTCCAATTAATCTTTGCAATTGTCTAGGTAAACCCTAGTTTACCAATTAAGCTCAAATGGGGTCGTAACAACTTAGATATGACATGCCCTAGAAAGGGATGTTACTGAGATATGGTATATGGTGAATACATGAGCTATGATATTTATATGTTAATCAGTTAATAGACCTAGATGCCCTAACACCGTAGAACCCCTAAGAGGTATCTGCAACTTAGGGGTGAAACTCGTGTTGCAACATCATCCGTGCTTGTGTCACGGACAAACGAGGAAAAAGAGAGGCAGTGTCCAATAACAATCGTGCTTGTGTCACGATGGCACTGCGATAACAAAAGAAAACTTGGTTATCTAACACCATTCGTGCTTGTGTCACGAAGGTAACCCTGTGACTCTCCGCCGGTGTACTCAGGTTAAAGGAGAAGTCGGGAGCACACGTGGTTGTGCGTTGAGGCCGTAGAGCCTGGGTCCTGTGCAGACCAGGACGAGTAGTCAGACTTAGCACTTCCCAGGTGTGTCGCTAAGTCTTGTACGGTGGGACCGTAGCATGAACTTGCTGCGGATCTTCATATGCAGAGTACACTGCATATGTTTAGGGCATAATCTAAAATATGATCATATAGGTTCACAGAGTTCTTTATAAATGAAAGAGTTAAGGAAGACTAGAAGCATAGTCTTCTTGTAGTATTTCTTTGGATGCAATATTTACATTCTTTGTTATTTCAATTATATTGTTTTAGAACTGCTTAGTGTAGTATTAACTGTTGTTAAATTTCATATCGTTTATTCAAATTATATCTGTAATCACATTAGTGCATTAGTCTGTTTCCATGAAGTACTCATTCACTGAGCGAGTAGGCTCACCCCTCTACTCAAACATTTTAGGGTTAACCACGTGGACTTGAATATGGTCAGAGCATCAGTGTAGACCTGCCACAGGAGTCAAGTACGAGATTAGTTGAGTCAGTCGGTCCTTGTCACTCTAGGTCCTCAGTAAGAGTTTAGAGAGAGAGTTGTAATTACAATGTGTAATATTGTTCCTCTTTGATATGTATGCTAATTAGCAAGTTTCATGTGCATAATGTGTGAAAGACATCGTGAATGCTTATACATGTATCCTTACTATTGAAGTCTGATTAGTAAAAGAAATGTTCAGATTCCTTTGTTAAGATGATATGTGGTTCAATGCGGGGAAACAAGAGTTTTAAAGAAAAGAAAAAGTTAAGGGTGTTCTTTGTGTTGCATACAAATCCCATCTTATGCCCTAATCTCATGATTTGAGGAAATTGTGAGATATGGGAAAATACTAGCTTTGTGTAATATGTGTATTTGTTTACATATATGATTTGTTGAAGGCATATTAGGGTATGAAAGTTGGTTCTACATATGATTTCAGTGTATGTGTGCAAGCTATATGTTAAATTAAAGGCGTATGATAGTTGTAGTAATTCATACCTGATATGCATCCTAGTATTGTGTATTTGTGATATGATGATATGGTTTGGGTGATGTCAGAACACATGGAGAGATACCCTGAACAAGGTAGTCATACTTATTCACTCATATTAATAGAAAGGGATGATAATTAGATTGTTTGGACAAGTAACCCTAATAAGGTGTAGCTTGTTATACCTAGCTCTAATATAACTGAGTGATGGTAATTGAGTATGATTAATGCTTGAATGACTGATACAATTGTGGATTACCTTATTACTGATGTTGAAACTCTAAAATGATATAATATGATGGTTACACTTTGAATTGTGTGTGGGTCCATAACCCACAGGTCCCAGGATCGAAACAGGATAGCATGGAATGAGGTGGTAATGCTTCACCTCATGCATCCATGACCCAATGGGGATGCCAAGGGTAGTATTGTGCAATTGAGTGTTGAATCTAGTCTTAATTTAAGACTGTTTTGCTATTTGAATAGCACTTGATTAAAGTTTAAAACAGTATGGTGAACTTACTTTTGTCACTTAAAGGTGATACAGAACAATAGAACTCTCTGAGAAACATAAGTTGAGATAGTTGTATCAGAGTATCAGAGTTGCGCAGCAAAAGCGTGATGGTTTATCTTTGCATTCTATGTTTGACTGTGGCATAAAGAATTTGCTTGATATCATTGAGAACTATTTGAAATATGTTGTGATTTAGTAAAGAATTAAAAGATCTAATGCTGAAAACTACATTCAGGCATGAAATACACGAGTATAATGACATGGAAGGCTTTAGAAGCTTAGAATAACCTTGAATGTATTTTTCTTGTAGGTTTATGTTTCGAGGACGAAACATTCTAAGGGGGGGAGAGTTGTTACGACCCCATTTGAGCTTAATTGGTAAACTAGGGTTTACCTAGACAATTGCAAAGATTAATTGGAATAATCATTCTTGAAATCTAATTGATGACGATAACACAATTAGGATGTTTTAACTATGATAAGAAGTCTAAATGTTCTTTTGTCTTGAGAATTAGGGTTTGAGAAGCATAAACCCTAATCGGCCCAAGAAAATAGGGTTTTGATGATACATGAATACAGAATTTGATAAGTAGAATGTCTCACTAAATGATTTTTAGTATTTTATGTGTAACTCTGATTTACTTCAAATTTGAATATGAATTGGATATATAAAATGTGAACAACATTGGAAAATATCAGAATTTTTGAAGAATGCTCTGACCTGTTTATCAGCCGAGTTTCAAACTTGACCGATCACATTTCCATAATTTTACAGTAGTGTGATAATTGAATTTTATCTTTTTATTGGTATATCCAATTGATCTCAAATTTTAACTGTGCTTGTAAAACACAGTTTTAGACACTCTGTTAAATTGGAATAATTTTTGGATGACTTTTGAATCCCTACAGTAAGAGTGTCGGTCGAGTTTGTGCAGGACAAACTCGGCCGAATATTTTGCAGACTGCAATATAGCAGTGCACTTTTCTATTTTTAGTTATTTATTGGTAACTCCAAATGATCTAAACTTTTAACTGAAGCTTTATAGATCAATTATTAACAACGTGATAAATTCCCATAATTGTTGGAGAATGTTTGATCTCTGAAATAAATGAATTACAGTTACTTTTGTATAACTGAATATTCAGCCTATATAATTAAAGTTAAGTGTTGGGTCAATATGCAATTGACCCAAGCAGCTCAATTGACTTATATGAGCAACCACACACACACAGCTCTCATTCTTCGTCATTCACTCTAGAGAAACAAAAATCTAGAGAGAGAGGGAGAGTTAGGGTTTGAGTGAAGAAAGTGGGGGAATTGCTGAATTAGGGTTCTGCGGTCCCAAGAGTGGTGAAATCAAGTAAGTTTGGATCCTTTGCATAGACTTTTATGGTGAATCTTCTCTCTCATGTCAAGATTCCGTCCATGCTCTGATTTGATCCAAGATGATGTCAAAATTGCCTCTTTTCTCACCCTTTCTTCATAATCCCTCATTTTCAAGGTTTCCGAGTTGAATAGAAGAAGAATTGGGAGATTTGCTAGGGATTTGATAGGAATTCGAGATTCCCTGAGTTGAGCTGCAGTTGTGAGGTGTTTTCACACCTTAGGGTGAGTGGGTTCTTCCTCTAAACAGTGTAATGCACGAATTTGATTATAGCATCCAAATCCCTAATTGCTTAGTATGTGATTCTAAAACCTGAAATGTCCGTTGATTTAAGATTGTTGCAAATTGATATGATGTGGATTACTTCTCTGTTTGAATGACTCCTAAATGGTAGATTCATATCAGAAACGTATACAACACTTCCTAGTGAGAATGCTTTTTAGATTTATATCAAATGAGGTAATTAGGGTTTAACCTAATTGAGACGTCACTAGTGTTTCAACCTTATTGAAAAGGACTAGTAATCCTATAAGTGGTTAGGATGTATCTCATGGGTTATCTTAATTGAATTTTATTCTTGATACATGATATCTCAGTAAATGATATGGAAAATATAAATTTAGTTAAGTTTCCATGATTTCATATCTATATTGATTATATATGATTTGTTAGAAACAGTCTTTATTTAGTGAATGCTTATATCTTATGAGATCATGATAAGAGCCATGTGACAAGTGAATGAGGCAAATGAAACCCTAAGAGTAGGGTGTTGGCATGTGATAAATGATTAAGGCAAATGAAACCCTAAGAATAGGGTGTTCAATGAATCATGCTATGGTAATATGAAAGATCTCAATATGAGATATGGTAATGCTTAATTGTTGAATTGTATGTTTCTAGTGCATTTAACTTTATATGCTTGTTCTCTCTGAAATGATATTTACATACTGCAGGGCTTCTTATATTTCAATACATATCTCGTAAATTGCAGGTGATGAGATATGACATGCCCTAGAAAGGGATGTTACTGAGACATGGTATATGTTGAATACATGAGCTATGATATTTATATGTTAATCAGTTAATAGACCTAGATGCCCTAACACCGTAGAACCCCTAAGAGGTATCTGCAACTTAGGGGTGAAACTCGTGTTGCAACATCATCCGTGCTTGTGTCACGGACAAACGAGGAAAAAGAGAGGCAGTGTCCAACAACAATCGTGCTTGTGTCACGATGGCACTGCGATAACAAAAGAAAACTTGGTTATCTAACACCATTCGTGCTTGTGTCACGAAGGTAACCCTGTGACTCTCCGCCGGTGTACTCAGGTTAAAGGAGAAGTCGGGAGCACACGTGGTTGTGCGTTGAGGCCGTAGAGCCTGGGTCCTGTGCAGACCAGGACGAGTAGTCAGACTTAGCACTTCCCAGGTGTGTCGCTAAGTCTTGTACGGTGGGACCGTAGCATGAACTTGCTGCGGATCTTCATATGCAGAGTACACTGCATATGTTTAGGGAATAATCTAAAATATGATCATATAGGTTCATAGAGTTCTTTATAAATGAAAGAGTTAAGGAAGACTAGAAGCATAGTCTTCTTGTAGTTATTCTTTGGATGCAATATTTACATTCTTTGTTATTTCAATTATATTGTTTTAGAACTGCTCAGTGTAGTATTAACTGTTGTTAAATTTCATATCGTTTATTCAAATTATATATGTAATCACATTAGTGCATTAGTCTATTTCCATGAAGTACTCATTCACTGAGCGAGTAGGCTCACCTCTCTACTCAAACATTTTAGGATTAACCGCGTGGACTTGAAGATGGTCAGAGCATCAGTGTAGACCTGCCACAGGAGTCAAGTACGAGATTAGTTGAGTCAGTCGGTCCTTGTCACTCTAGGTCCTCAGTAAGAGTTTAGAGAGAGAGTTGTAATTACAATGTGTAATATTGTTCCTCTTTGATATGTATGCTAATTAGCAAGTTTCATGTGCATAATGTGTGAAAGACATCGTGAATGCTTATACATGTATCCTTACTATTGAAGTCTGATTAGTAAAAGAAATGTTCAGATTCCTTTGTTAAGATGATATGTGGTTCAATGCGGGGAAACAAGAGTTTTAAAGAAAAGAAAAAGTTAAGGGTGTTCTTTGTGTTGCATACAAATCCCATCTTATGCCCTAATCTCATGATTTGAGGAAATTGTGAGATCGGGGTGTAACACTCTCATTGTGTTTTAGGTGAACTTCATCATGATATATTATCATGATCTCCAGAAGGTATCAAACTCTTTGTTTACAATATTTCAACATCAATCACATCAAAGTGTCTTAATACTTCTACCAAGTTAGTTATGTACTACATTTTTTATCTCCTTGAATACTTCAAGGGATTCATACTTGTATTTCATCAAATACAAACTCCATATCTGATGATAGCATCAGTAAATTTAATGAGGTACTAGTAACTACCTTTAGCATTTATTCTAAAAGGTCTATATACATCAGTATGTATGAGCCTTAATAGAAGATTCAATCTCCCACTACATCTAGTGAAGATGCTTTAATCATATTGCACAACAAATAAGATATTCATGTATCTATTGGTTCAATAGCCAAAAGAGTTTATATAACCATCATATGGATTCTATAAATGCATTTATCATTTAAGCACTCTATATGACAATGATATCAGTATTCATTGTTTGAATCATCAAGTCATTCAATATAAGTTCCATGCACATTTGTCTCTATAACTATCAAGTATAGCTTATAAAACATAGGGATTTTCCATATAAGATATCATCAATTCTTGTCCATACAAGATCATGATGTTTTCATAAATCGTAGGTACATAATAGAAATTCAATAATTCTATAATGTGCCCATTAATAATAGCTTCCAACTATGGTGGAAGAAACCCTTGATTCACATAGTTCTAGCTTACTTCTTCTCAGGTCTTGAAGTAGAGATTTCAATCTCCATCAGCTTCCTGAGATCCTCTATAAAGAGGATAGTTCTTTCCAATGTCTAAACATGTGAAAATGGTGGCACTTTCTTTCCTTAATCCATTAAGTGAAAAGGACATACTCCTTTTACACTTACCCTTCTCCATAACTTGAGTGTAGAGGACTTGGACTTTATCTTAGCCTCAGAACACCTCTTGGCCTTGCATTTTCCATTGGTCTCACTTTTGTTGATCACCATCACATACTTGTCCTTTCTTCTTTTGTGCTTCGACATTAAACTACATGCCAAGCATTTAATAAACTCACTATATGATTTAGGTAGTGATTGTAGAATCATATCTGTGGACAACTTTGACCTTAAAAATCCTAGTTTCTCCACACACCCAATCGTATTGAGTACATGGGTCTATACTAAATCTCCCTCTCTCAGTTTGCACTAAAACAACGCTTTGGAGACATTATACCTTTCTTGCTATACATGATTCTTAATATGTGTTACCATATCGAGAATGTCCATGTTTTCCATGTTGTTCATGCAACTCTTTGTTCATACAACAAAGCATAAGGTACTCATTGTCAATGGCATCATTGGCATGCTTCAAGTAACCATCCATTTTAGCTTCTTGGTGCATTTGGAACGGGTTCCTCTGGCTCTGGTCTTTTAAGGACATAGAGTTTTTGCTAATGATTGAGAACACTTCTCAAAGTACTTAACCAAATGTCAAAGTGAAGTATAATGATCAACCATTAAGTACCTTACTGATGCTATCAATCAATGTTCACTTTAGCTTAATATTTGATGTTGATTAATGAATATAGTGTTGATATAACAACCTATGGTGATTTCATTATCACTAATGATGGTGGATCAGGTATCTATAACCTATTTTGAGTTAAGCAATGTATTTGTATCATCAATTAAGCCTTATACCAATGGTTTCTTGGGTCAGTTGATGCAATGGTCGAACCTATACTATAATTGATGGTTTTAGCATATGAACTTGACCCAATGGTCAAGATATAATGTTTATTCCTCCAATAAATTGAAATGATGGCTAATGTAATATGTTGGTCCTAATAATGTGATTTAAATGGTTTCCTTTATATGATCAACTTAAGGATCTTACTTGTTGAAAATAGATGGCTTTTTCTAAATAAATAGTTGATTGTGGGTTTTACCCTACTTCCAATGGAACTTTTTGTGTTGCGAACCAAGGGATGCCTAGGGTTAGATGGTGACTCTTTATAAAGAACAAATCAAGGACTTCATAGGTGGTTTATCCAAGGTGTTTACTTATGTAAACAACCAAAGGTCTTACCTTTTAAGCATCCAATGGTTCTGGGTGACATTGTGGTATGGTGATACGGGTTGAATGATTATGAAACAATTGGAGGGTTACCCATAATAAGGTAGTCTTACCTATTCACTCGTATGTATAGAAGGGATGATAACCATATTGTGTTGATATGTAACCCTAATGAGGTATAGCTTGTTATACCTATCTTTCATATAACTAAATGATGGTAATTGGGTATCGATATTCCTTGAATGACTAATAAAATCATAGAGATTTTGTTATTGTTGTTGAAACCTTAGTATGCTATAACCTAATGGTTACACCTTGATTTATGTGTGGGTTCATACTTGAGAATACTATGGAATGTGATGGTGATGCTTCACCTTATGCATCCATGATCCAATGGGGATGTCGTGAGTTAGGGTTTGGGTATAAGTGATGATTAGTAAAATTGATATAATTTATCATGTTGAACCTAACTCTAATGCAATTAGATAAAGATGATTATTCATGTTTAACATTCTTATATGATGGAATGATGGTAGAATAACCTCCTTACTATGATCATAACCTTGATATGTTAATTGGTGGTTATTATAGCAACATGGTTGATACTTTATTATGATAAACATGTGCATAATGAATATGATGAGAGTTAATAATATCTAGATTCCTTGCATGTTGATGTAATAAAGGAATTTTCTTAATGTTAATATAACCCTGCTATGATTGTTTATGAATATCTCCTAGTCATTAATGCAATATTGTGTTGATCTAGTGTATTATATGTAAGTAATGTTGTTGAGCCTTATTATAAGGCATGAAAAGATAATGATGATCTTGCAGGGAATAATAATATAATGGTCTTAATGACCGTTGGGCATGATTGAGCCCTGAATGAGGTGTAATCCTCTTGTGTTGATAAGGGTTGATTCCATGTGATATTGTGAAAAGGATTTATATCCTGTGATAGTATGATGGTCTTAATGACCTTTGGGCATGGTTGAGACCTGAATGAGGTGTATTCCTCTTCTATTGATAAGGGTTGATACCCTGTGATATTATGAAAAGGATTTATATCTTGTGATAATATGATGACTAGTGTAGTCTCATGAATGGCAAGTGAATAGTACCATGTGATGATTAGATGAGAAATTATGTTTCATATGTTTTATATCTTCTCAAGTTTTGATATTTATATGCTTGTTAGAAGTGAATTAAGGTTTGTATGTCCACTTGTTTGATGTAGCCTTTATTCACCCAATTGGCATAACTAATCAAGTGCAACTCTAATTATGTAGTACCCTGTGCCGTAGAGCCATCTTTAGTGTCAGAACTTGTTGGATGGTGAAATGGGTATTCCTAAGGGAATCTTAGAGCGCATACTGTTGAGTATGTGGGGTGGCAGGTTGAGGATATACCCTTGTCATCCACAATACAGATTCTGGAGGTTGTCTATTGTCATGCCTCATACATCTGATGTGATTGAGAATGGCTGTGGTCGTGTCTCGGTGATTATAACATGATGTGATTATAGGACAACTGTGGTTGTACCTCAGTGATTGGGTTTGAATACCCTAGTTTCTAGTGCAGTGACCTGTACCAAGGTCGGACTAGTGGTTATCAGCTTGACTATATGTCATTGTGGTGGCAACTTTGACTAATATGTCACTGCCTTTTTACTTGTACTGACCGAGGGGAAGAGATCTTAGGATATCATCTCTCCTAGATCTTGTACGGAACCGAATAGCCCTTCGTATGGGTCGGTTGGACTTTGAATGGTACGGTTCAAATTCTCTAGGGAGTAATAAAAGATGTAATACAATCATGTAGCATATTTGTTTTGGGTTATACACAACATTTCACATTGGATGATAACCCTTGTTTGTTCTCTTTACATAAAGATGATGCTTAGTGCAATTAAGAGATAGTAGATAAACTTATGTTGTTGATATGCTTAAGATTGTAGATGCATACATATAGTAGCCATGATTATGTTGATAACTATACTACTACTGCTGATTATAATCATGATGCTAGATATCTCATGTTGTTAGTTATGTTTAGCATGCTAGCCATGCCTTTGTAACTAGAGATGCATAGACTGCTAATCATGCTTATCTAGGTAGTTGCACTTATGTTGTTAGCTTTTCTTATAATATTGATATGTTCAACCAATTAGACATGCTCATGTTGTTAGCTATGCTATGTTACTAGACTTTCTCATGATGCTAGAACTGCATATGCTACTGAATTGCTTATATTCTCAACAAGATAAAGGATGATAGTCTGGCTAATGATGATAGTTATTATCTGATCCTTTATGTATTTTGTTAATCATCAGTATTGTTGATCTTATTTGTTATATCTGATTAATCTGCTTAATTATTTAATTACCTTAAAATGTTGTAATCAATAAACATTGTTGGAGGTTATATCGCTTACTGAGACATGAGTCTCACCCTTGTGGTTCACCACATTTTTTTAGGTAATCGGAAGTGACGAAAATAAACATGTGGCAGCAAAAAGGAGCTATAGTAATGAATATTTGATAAAGTTGATTAGATGTCTAGTTTGTCCTAGAGTCGTCCCTGTACTCTCAGGTCCGGGCAGGAAAAGTTTGTATATGGTGTTTCAAATGAATCAAGATTTTGTTAGC
Source organism: Alisma plantago-aquatica (assembly GCA_963693085.1). Taxonomy (NCBI): domain Eukaryota; kingdom Viridiplantae; phylum Streptophyta; class Magnoliopsida; order Alismatales; family Alismataceae; genus Alisma; species Alisma plantago-aquatica. The sequence goes on from OY856410.1 coordinate 884,311,276, forward strand.
ATGTTAATGCTTGTTTGTGTGATATATATGAATATTGTTCTTCTATGTATATATGTTGTGGCTAAGGCAATAGAACATTGTATCAAATTCTTGGCCTAGTATGGATAAAAGAAAGATATTGGGGTCTTATGAAAATGTTTCTGAGAAGGTGTTGGCATTCAAATCGGTTTTAATTTACCCATATTTTTGGGTATGTGATTAATTAGTGATTGATTGTGTTATATGTTTTGAATAATCTCGTTTAGTGTAACGGCTCCTGACAGGTTGGTATTAGAGCTTTAGGTTCACTGAGTCTATAGGGACACTAGGACTTAGGACTAGGATGATGTCTAAGTTAGGAATATGACATAAAAATATGGTGCATACTGCCTAATCTCAGTATTTGGGTGCCCTAGCCAGGTATTCAATTATTAAAGAAAGGTAAGTATGGAACTCTTAGATTTTTATCTTTCTAATTACTCTGATCAAGTTGTCATTTTGAGACAATCTAAAGAGCATAAGGAATAAGAAATCACGGTGTGAATATCTCAATCCTACCTTAAAGAAGATGAGAATTGCATCATTATCTATCAAAACTTGAATGTTTGGTAACTATAAGAGAAAGATACAACACCATGAAATCTAAATTTGAATACAAATTAGAAAAAGAGGAGTTCTTAAAGATGTGATTCAAGAATATAATAAAATAAAAGATAGATAAGTCTATGCTTATAAAGTGGAGCAAGGTATGAAATCCACATAAGCTGGAAAGAACTCTTATAACAAGTACAAAATGAGAAGATGAATGAGAATAATGGCAAAGAAATAAGGTGGAACCTGAGTTAATTTCAGACCAACCTATGTGTGTAAGAAAGTGTTAATAAAAAATCAGCATGGCATGTGAAAGAAATTAAGGGAGATGATCCCAATTTAATGAAGCAAATGTGGAATATGAGTATTTACTTGTTGATAAGTTGTTGAAAAATATAATAAAATAAGAGAACATACCCAAGTGTGATAAATAGTCATCAAGGAAGAATTAATGAGATATGTTAATCATGATGATTCCTATACTAATGGCAAGGAACCCAAAATGAAAAAGGTAAAATGATACATAAAAAGTTGTAACCTACATAATGAAAATATAATTGGTTACCTTTTTGCTAGTGACCCTTGAAAAATACTACTATGGTATGGGAAGTGTATTTCCCTTTGTGTGTTTCCTTTCTAGGGCACATCTTTCAGGTGGACCATTACCACTTGGTATGCGTGGATTCATTTTAAACATGAGGATGGATATCTTATTATAGAATAAGGTTGTTTGGACTATGGTTCCACGATCAAAAAGTTTGTGGTGATTTTGCTTTTGAGCCTTCCAATAATTAGGAAGACTCCTCTTATATGTTTTGAAATTTTTTATGTTGGTAAAAGTAGATGAGATAAGGATGTGAGTTCTTATCGCGCATGAGGTGGATACCAAGGTAATGAATCCTAGTATCCAAGATGTATCAATAATATGAGAAATATGTGAAGGTTGGAGATGTTTATTAAATGAACATTCCAAGTATTACTCTCCCTTAGAGAGAGAGAGAGAGTTGATGATGACCCTCTAAATGTTGTTTAAAAAAAGTGATTTTGTAATGTTATGCATGGTTCAGTGATAGTTGGGAAAGACCACTATCAAGGATAGATGTTTTTTTCGTTAATAAATATGAAATACCATGTTCCTTTAAAATAAACCTATGATAAAATACCAAATTTATAAGAGTTAGATTGGATGACATAATCCACATGACCATGATAAGTTTAGAGTTATGTCCTTTAGACTAACCAATGTACCCATAGAATTTATGAATAGGAGGAACAAAGTGTTCAAGTAATGTCTTACAAGTTGTAGCAATCTTTGAATGATGACATGTCAAAGTATTTCAAATATGGTAAAAAATATGATCAATATTTCTTAAAAAAAAACCTTAGAGTTGTCAAAGCAGCAATATCTATGAGACAAGTTGAACAAGAGTGAGATGTGGTTGATTACATTTCTTTATGGAATCATGATATGTCTTCTAAGTAGGTTGTATAAATCCTAGTAAGGTGAAGATAGTGTTGTTGTTTCACCCCTAACAAGGTTGAATAGGAATGATGTTTCCTTGTATGGAAGGATAGCTGCCAGCGTCAGCATTTCTTTTGATGCTGAAAAAGAACTGACAAGAGTTCTAGTGTTAGTGTATAAAAAAAAAGGATGGATACATTGCCTTTTTTATGCTTCAAGGAATGGTATGGGACACATGTCATGATTGGTAAAAAGCTAGCAAGTATGAATTTTGATAATGTGTTGATACAATAGATATAATTTTAGGATGACAACTAGAATTTAAAGTTGAACATTACTATTATATTTGTACAGGTGGCACAACAAGTTTCTAGGTTCCATATTTGCAAATGTCTTCTTATGTGGGGTTTTTTTTACTGACCCAAGATGAGATATGTATGAATGATTTACATCACCATGATATGCAAGTAACCATATGAAGGTAATAGGATGACGTACAGAGGAAGTACCCATCTTTGTTTACCTTGGATTTCGGGAGCAAAATCCTTGTTATGGGTTTATAGTTGTAAGGCCCCTAAACTTGCTTAATGAGTGAACAAGATTAATTATCATAATTGAATGATTATAACCCTAATATAACCTTGTGATATGCTTTTAAATCATTATACAAGCTTAATTTTCAAATTTTGTCCAATTTGGACACTATTTGAGTAAGCTATGCAATTTTATGCACATTTTGGACTTTTCTGCAATTTACCCAATTGAGAGGTTTTCTTTGTAATTTATCACTTGCATTATGTTCCTTGGATATTCTATCATAAATATTTAGCTTTTTGAGCCACGGGGCACCTATTTAAACCTTGGTTTGAAGGTGTTTGCTCCAAGGGTATTTTAGGATTTTCCCCTTCACGGATGAGCTACCTTTAGTAGCTATCAACTAAGGAATTATGTGATTGGCTGGGAATTTCGACAAAGGAAATCTAAGAAGGTCTAGAGGGATGGTGGGTGAGCTGCTTGTGTGTGTGCTTATATATTCTTAATAATTTAAAGCCATGGACACTTGGATATATTCTAGAATGTCACCTTTTTCTTTTTCTTTATATTAAAGTGTCATATACTTATCCACAAGCACCAAAACGAGATATTTCCTCTCCACCACCTCTCTCCTTCTCCCAACCTCATTCTCCCTCTGTTCATCTGTGAATTTTTTTTCCCAAGGAAGAAGAAAGTGGGGATCTTCTTGGAGAAAGGCTCTAAGGTTGAAATTGACTTCATTTTAGGGTTGAAAAAGCTTCCTTCTAGTGATCTTGACCTAAAAGTGTAAGAATTTCCTTCTTTCCTCCTTATACTTCTTTGTTATATTTCCTCCTATCTTTCTCCAGGTCGGAACCTTGCTGTTCAATGGTAGAAATTTCTCTAAAGCTCTAAAACCCTACCTTTCTTGCTGCTTATGCTTAGGGTTTGCTCATTTGATGAAGAAATGTGCTAGATGGACGAATCCATAGTTTATTCTTGGATTTTCTACCCTACCTGCGTGAGATTTCTTCTATGTGGGGTTTCATCTTCACATTAGAGGCAAGTTTTATAACTTGCTCCACGTTTATTGCTTACCATAAGCTTTCTAGATCATGATCTTGCTTGAAAATGATGATTCATGCACTAAAAAGCTATGCTTGACTTGGATTTCAATTTGTATAATATTCCCTATTCTGATTTGAGTTATAAATGAACATGTGATCATTTGTACATTATTCCTAAGGTACAATATGACTTGGATCAGGTTGGTTTTACAACCTATGGTGCTAAGAACCTATCAACCAATGGTCAATTTTAGGGTTTATAGCTGATTTCTTCTATAAACCATGACCCGATGATGGTACCATTACAACAACCCTATGGTGTTGTCATTATAACAACTGATGGTCATGATAAAGGGTTTCAAATGATGGTGAAAACCTATGGTCACCCCCTTAGGTCAGGTTTTGGATCAATTAGAAGTATAATGAATAACCATTAAGCACCTTACTGATGCTATCAATCAATGTTGACATTAGCTTAATATTTGATGTTGATTAATGAATATAGTGTTGATATAACAACCTATGGTGATTTCATGATCACTAATGATGGTGGATCAGGTCTCTACAACCTATTTTGAGTTAAGCATTGTAGTTGTATCATCAATTAAGCCTTATACCAATGGTTTCTTGGGTCACTTGATGCAATGGTCGGACCTATACTGTAATTGATAGTTTTAGCATATGAACTTGACCCAATGGTCAAGATCTAATATTTATTCCTCTGATAAATTAAAATGATGGCTAATGTAATATGTTGGTCCTAATAATGTGATTTAAATGGTTTCCTTTATATGATCAACTTAAGGATCTTACTTGTTGACAATGGATGGCTTGTTCTAAATAAATAGTCGATTGTGGGTTTTACCCTACTTCCAATGGAACTTTTTGTGTTGTTAATCAAGGGATTCCTAGGGTTATATGGTGACTCTTTATAAAGAACAAATCAAGGACTTCATAGGTGGTTTATCCAAGGTGTTTACTTATGTAAACAACCAAATGTCTTACCTTTTAAACATCCAATGGCTCTGGGTGACATTGTGGTATGGTGATACAGGTTGAATGATGATGAAATAAATGGAGGGTTACCCTTAATAAGGTAGTCTTACCTATTCACTCGTATGTATATAAGGGATGATAACCATATTGTGTTGATATGTAACCCTAATGAGGTATAGCTTGTTATACCTAGATTTCATATAACTAAATGATGGTAATTGGGTATGAATAGTCCTTGAATGACTAATACAACCATGGAGACTTTGTTATTGTTGTTGAAACCTTAGTATGATATAACCCGATGGTTACAACTTGATTTATGTGTGGGTTGATACTTGAGAATACTATGGAATGTGATGGTAATGTTTCATCTTATGCATCCATGATCCAATGGGGATGTCGTGAGTTAGGGTTTGGGTATAAGTGATGATTAGTAACATTGATATAATTTATCATGTTGAACCTAACTCTAATGCAATTAGATATAGATGAGTATTCATGTTTAACATTCTTATATGATGGAATGATGGTAGAATAACCTCCTTACTATGATCATAACCTTGATATGTTAATTGGTAGATATTATAGCAACATGCTTGATACTTTCTTATGCTAAACATGTGCATAATGAATATGATGAGAGTTAACCATATCTAGATTCCTTGCAAGTTGATGTAATAAAGGAACATTCTTAATGTTAATATAACCCTACTATGATTGTTTATGAATATCTCCTCGATCATTGATGCAATATTGTGTTGATCTGGTGTATTATATGTTAGTAATGTTGTTGAGCCTTGTTATAAGGCATGAAAAGATAATGATGATCTTACAGAGAATGATAATATAATGATCTTAATGACCTTTGGGCATGATTGAGCCCTGAATGAGGTGTAATCCTCTTGTGTTGATAAGGGTTGATTCCCTGTGATATTGTGAAAAGGATTTATATCCTGTGATAGTACGATGGTCTTACTGACCTTTGGGCATGGTTGAGCCCTAAATGAGGTGTATTCCTCTTCTATTGATAAGGGTTGATACCCTATGATATTGTGAACATGATTCATATTTTGTGATAATATGATGACTAGTGTAGTCTCATGAATGGCAAGTGAATAGTACCATGTGATGATGAGATGAGAAATTATGTTTCATATGTTTTATATCTTTTCAAGTTTTGATATTTATATGCTTGATAGAAGTGAATTAGTGTTTGTATGTCCACTTATTTGATGCAACCTTAATTCACCCAATTGGTATAACTAATCAAGTACAACTCTAATCATGTAGTGCCCTGTGTCGTAGAGCCATCTTTAGTGTCAGAACTTGCTAGATTGTAAAATGTGTATTCCTAAGGGAAACTCAGAGAGCATACTATTGAGTATGTGGAGGTGGCAGGTTGAGGATATATCCTTGTCATCCACAATGCAGATTGTGGAGGTTCGCTATGGTCATGCCTCATACATCTGATGTGATTGAGAACGGCTGTGGTCGTGTCTCAGTGATTATAACATGATGTGATTAGAGGACAAATACAGTTGTACCTTAGTGATTGGGTTTGAATACCCTGGTTTCTAGTGGCGTGACATGTACCAAGGTCGGACTAGTGGTTATTAGCTTGACTATATGTCATTGTGGTGGCAGCTTTGACTGATATGTCATTGCCTTTTTACTCGTACTGACCGAGGGGAAGAGATTTTAGGATACTGGCACTCGTAGATCTTATACGGAACCAAATAGCCCTTCGTAGGGGTCGGTTGAACTTTGAATGGTATGATTCAAATTCCCCAGGGCATAATAAAAGATGTAATACAGCCGTGTAACATATTTGTTTAGGGTTATACACAACATTCACATTGGATGATAACCCTTGTTTGTTCTCTTTACATAAAGATGATGCTTAGTGCAATTAAGAGATAGTAGATATACTTATGTTGTTGATATGCTTAAGATTGTAGATGCATACATACAGTAGCCATGATTATTTTGATAACTATACTGCTATTGGTGATTATAATGATGATGCTAGATATCTCATGTTGTTAGTTATGTTTAGCATGCTAGCCATGCCTTTGTAACTAGATATTCATATATTGCTAATCATGCTTTTCTAGGTAGTTGCACTTATGTTGTTAGCTCTTCTTATAATGTTGATATGTTCAACCAATTAGACATGCTCATGTTGTTAGCTATGCTATGTTACTAGACTTGCTCATGATGCTAGAACTACATATGCTACTGAATTGCTTATATTGTCAACAAGATAAAGGATGATAGTTTGGCTAATGATGATAGTTATTATATGCTCCTTTATGTATTTTACTAATCATTAGTATTGTTGATCTTATTTGTTATATCTGATTAAACTGCTTAATTATTTAATTACTTAAAATGTTGTAAATAATAAATGTTGTTGGAGATTATATCTCATGTTGAGACATGGGTCTCACCCTTGTGGTTCGCCACATTCTTTTAGGTAATCAAAAGTGATGAAAACAAAGATGTGGAAGCAAAGAGGAGCTATAGTAATAAATATTTGATAAAGTTGATTAGATGTCTAGTTTGTCCTAGAGTCATCCCTGTACTCTTATGTTCGGGCAGGAAAAGTTTGTATATGGTGTTTCAAATGAATCGGGATTTTGTTAGCATGTTAATGATTATTTGTGTGGTATATACGAATATTTCTCTTCTATGTATATATGTTGTGGCTAAGGCAATAGAACATTTGTATCAAATTTTTGGCCTATTATGGATAAAAGAAAGATATTGGGGTCTTATAAAAATGTTTCTGAGAAGGTGTTGACATTAAAATCAGTTTTAATTTACCCATATTTTTGGGTATGTGATTAATTAGTGATTGATTGTGTTTTATGTTTTGAGTAATCTCGTTTAGTGTAATGGGTCCTGACAGAAAGAATGATTTGTAATCTATACAGATAATTTGTAATGAAAAGGAAACAAATGTAATTAAGGATGATATTTTGTAATACAATCTGGATGTATCAAATTCTCCAAGAGAATGAACCTCGATATATCAAAAGTTATAATAATAAATAACACTTTGTAATGAGAATAAAGAACTGGTAATGAAAATGAAAAAGTTATAGCCAGTGATGACATTCTTTATTACAACCTAGGTGTATGAAGTTTTATCATTTTAGAGAATGAACCAAATACATAGAAATTATAATAAGAAAGATTATTTTGTAATGAGAACTGAGATCCACAATGAAAATGAGAAAGTTATAATTAAATATGACAATCAATATTACATTCTGGATCTATCAAAATTTCTATCTAAAAGAATAAACTTTAGTACAAAGTAAATTGTAATAAGAAGGAACATTATGTAATGTGAATAAAAAAATTGTAATGAGAATGAAAAAATGTAACCAAGGTTCACGTCTTGTAATACAACCTGACTGTATTAGGTACTATATCCATATTATGT